>JACEFZ010024252.1:20000-50722 GCA_014155875.1 Cepaea nemoralis | reverse complement strand
AAGGGAAATTTTAAAATTGGAAGGAATCAACATTGGGGGATGATACATCAATAACTTTAGATACGCAGATGATACAGTCTTAATTGCAGAGAATGAACAGGACCTACAAAATTTAGTAGATGCTGTTGTTGCACACAGTGAACAACTAGGGTTAGAATGAATTGTGAGAAGACACAGATTATGGTCGTCACTAGGAAGGAAGAAATACCACAATGTAATATACAAGTAAATGGGCATATTATTAAACAAGTGAATCGATACAGCTATCTCGGAACAGTCATAACATCTGATAGGGGATGCATTGAATAGATTAGAACAATAATTGCCATGGCGAAGGTAGCCTTTTGACTTTTGCAAGATGAAAAACACACTGACCGATACAAAATATCAATTGAAATGAGAAAAAGAGTGTTGAAGTGTTACATAGATCCTGTACTTTTATATTGATGAGAGGCGTGGACAATGAGCAAGA
This sequence comes from Cepaea nemoralis, assembly GCA_014155875.1. Lineage (NCBI taxonomy): Eukaryota > Metazoa > Mollusca > Gastropoda > Stylommatophora > Helicidae > Cepaea > Cepaea nemoralis. The sequence continues at coordinate 50,250 of JACEFZ010024252.1, read as the reverse complement.
CAAGCTGAAAAACATCTAATGGCTGTGGAAATGTGGTTTCTGAGGAAAATGCAAAGAATACCATGGACAGATAGAAAAACCAATGAACAAGTCCTTCAAGAAACAAATGAAGATCGTAAATTGATTAGAGTCATTAGACGTAAACAGTCAAAATTTTTTGGGCATGTTATGAGAAGAAATGAATTGGAGAACTTGGTGACAACTGGCAAGATAGAAGGGAACAGACCAAGGGGAAGACCAAGAATTAAATACCTGGATTGCTTGGCCACATGGCATGGTCGAGACAGAAACACGGAGCTGATCCACGACTCTGGTGATCGAGTAAGATGGCAGAACATGACCGCCCACGCTTATCGGCATGGCACATAATGGTTGGATGGTCTATGAAGGCTTCCACTCAGGCATTGTAACATGTTCTTCTTCTTCTTCTTCTTCTTCTTCTTCTTCTTCTTCTTCTTCTTCTTCTTCTTCTTCTTCTTCTTCTTCTTCTTCTTCTTCTTCTTCTTCTTCTTCTTCTTCTTCTGCGTTCATCCGGAGTTTGTTTCTGGTTTTTTTTTTTTCCGGATTGATTGCGTTATGCCTGTTTACAGCAGAGCCGCTTTCATCCGCCGTCAGGCCGACACGTCAGACTTCTGCGGGTATTTCTTGACTGGGTTAACCTTCCCGGAGCCGCGGCGTTTGATCTTAATAATGCGTTCAACAGGGTACCATTGGATTTCTTAATGTTTGAGCTTCTTGAACTCAAGATAAGCCCATTCCTCCATAATTGGATCGCCGCAGGCGTCTTCCAACGGAAAGTAATTTTTAGACGTAGCAGATGGACTTCTGAACCAACAACAATATATCCGGGCCTGCTACAGCGATCACCATTATCTCAGGTGCTGTTCAACGCCTACACTGTGAGAATTATCTGCGAGCAGATCAGAAGACAGGGGATGACATTGTCATATGCCGACGATGTGTTAGTGTATCGTCAGGATAAGGATGGAGATCGGGTTGCTGTGGATCTACAAACAGAACTAAATCACATAAGCACTTGGTGTTTGAAATCTGGGGCAATGGTCAACCCAACGAAGGCAGCAGTGACGTGCTTCTCTTTGAAAAACCACATTGTCAACACTCCAACACCAACTGTAAATCTGTGTTCAGAGACGGCGGAAAGAACGCAGGCAATTAACTACCTGAGGATACGTTTTGATCGAAGCCTTGCGTATCATGAGCGCATAGACCGAGTGATAGCAAAGGCCAAGCGGAGTTTGGCTGCGATGCGGGTGATGGCGGCGGCAAACTGTGAGGAGCGCCATCTATGTCTTCTTTACGAGGGTCTGGTCCTGTTTGTTTTGGAGTATGCGATGGCGATCCTGACAATCATCCGTAAGCAGATGGAAAGGATGGAAATTATAAAGAACGAAGCTATGCGTATTATTCTTGGATGCAAAGAGATACATCATGCAGGGCGCTACCTTCTTGATTTTCCAACCATTGGGGACAGAATACACATTTGCAGAGCACGTGCCTACCTCAGAGTCAACGCAAACACACAACATCCACTGCACAGTGAAATTAAGAAGTTAAAGGACAGTAGGTTAAAAAGAGGAAAGTCGTGGATGGGTCAAGCTGAAGACATTCTTCAACAGGTGTGTTCACTTGGGGATTTAGAACCTGGCAAGGAGTGGGAACAAATGCCAACCGATTTATGTACGTCCTTTTCAGTTTACATCCAACTAGACAGAAAATGCAGACAAGAAAATCCATCTGCGGTGGAGGCGGAAGTACAGATTTTGATTTTCGAGAATTCTTTGGAGGGTGACGCTGTCATTTACACAGATGGGTCGGTCGTTTCGTCGAGTGAGAAGTTTATGAGCTTTTACGGCTCAGCCGGAGGGAGAATTGTGAAGGAAGGTTATGATGCTTTTGCTTTGAATACAAGTAGCCTGACTATGGAAGTCATGGCAGTAAGGAAAAGCAATAACATGGCCCGAGACACAGACATTTACTAGGGCATGTTTCCTTAGTGACTCAATGAGCATACTCAAGAAGATAGAGATAGGGTGGATCCGAAGATAGTTGTTTCTGTCTCTGGAGAGGTCTCCGCTGGCAAAGATTAGTTTCATTTTCGTGCCAGGTCATGCGGGTTGTGAAGTTTTTAATAATAAATGAGGATATTTATAAGGGTTTCCCGGTTGTGATGGGGTCCTTTCGCCTTCTTTAGGATGCTGGAATTCAGCTCGTTTCCCCCTCGTGAAGATAACTAAGAATATAGCCAGTATCCTACATGAAAAATTTTGTAACTTTAAGCTCCTTTAGAGGGTGTCCTCGGTCTCCAATAGTCAATTCTTATGTGTGTTGGATACACTTACACATATAATTAATGAACTGGACATATACGGGTAGAACAAGACATCCACTGTGCGAACAGAACATATAGTGTCATAACAGAACAATCATGGCATGAACATACTAGATATTGACATTACAGAACAATCACTGTGTGAACATAACACATATGGTCATCACAGAATAAGTACAGGGTGAACAGAAAATTCCTCAAGCAATCACTCAAAGATCAGACTTAAGGCAAAAAGTGTAATGTAAAATATCAAAAGTTGACTCATGGATCAAGCTTTATGCTCAACCCTATTTCTCATTCAGCGTGACAACATATTCGCAAAAACATTGTTCAGTCATGGTACAACAATACATTAATCATATATATATATATATATATATATAAATATATTACTAGATTCAGTAACTAAATTAAGAGAAAGATCTGGCAATCTCCTGGGTCGCTGGAACAAAGTATTGGTGTACAGTTTCCATTTGACTCCAGACAGGGATTAGTAAGTGTTTAGCCCCATGGATAAAGGTTTCTCCTTTGGGTTAAGTTCTCTTTCAGGGTCCAGAGTTGAGCTTAGCATGGTACGGATTCTAGTGGCAGCCTCCAACATCTGATCCTACTAGTATTAACGGTAATATTCTCAGGGTCCATCTACCGGAGGAGGAGGATGGTGGTGACATGTTATTTGCTAGAATCATAATGAGCCTGGTATGATATTGACAGGATCACAATACCTCTACCATAGTCAGCTAGCAAATCTGCATCATAAGGCCTTAATGAGCCGCAATCTTTCTGGTTGGCTTATATGTACACCGTCCATCTGACAGTATGAACAAAATCATTAACTACATAATCATTTGACAAAAATCATATGTCATTATAAAATAAAACACGTGAAGGAAAAAAAAAAACAGAAGAAAATATGAGGAGGAAGGAGAGTGGGTCCACTCAATGGTGAGACCACTACTCTTTTCTCTCTAGATTGCATTCAATCCATCAAATGATGTTATAAGGTCATGGTGTGTTCAACTCTTGATGAAACCAGGACATTAAAATAAGGTAAGGTTATAAAATTGAAACCAAGGTGTTTGGTTGTGACAAGAACGTCAGGTTGTTATCAAGATAAGTTGATTCCTAGTCATCAATGATGTAACAAATATGTTGAGACGGAGTCATCATGTTGTGGCAAACATATTGGGATGGAAGTAGGTGGAGAAGAAGGCATGTTGTGATGAAGGTGTGATGAGACTGATGCAGATGGTGATAAATGCATGTTAAGGCAAATGCATGTAGTGACACCGCCTAGTAATTCAGAGGTATGTAGATACTAATGTTTGATGAGACAGGGTTTGTTGAGATGAATGCAGGTTGAGATAAATTCAACATTATAACATCTCATCATCATCATGTGCCTGTAATATAAGATCGGCCTTCATTCCTCTGGGTTTGGCTTAGTTCTCAAATGCCTCCCATCATCATCATTATTAATGTATTTGCCTTTTACATCAGGGAAAAAATTATAACCTTTCTACCCACAACAAAAATAATCATCATGAGCCAACATCAACTGTACGACAATCACAAATGAAAACATACTTATTTTATGAATTTATGCAAGAGCCTTTTTGATAGTTATGCATTCAGCATAAGCACGTATTCGAATACAAACGCATATGGTCCCTCCCAGCTGTCTCTTCCTAGCAAGGGGTTGGAGGACGACGTTTTCAGCCTCCCCACTGTTGTAGTTAATTTCCGTGCACAAAAGTCAGAAATGGGCTACTTTATGGTCATTTTCGAGAATGTAATTGGCAAGCCCTTGAACGTAATAATCAGCCAGTCATCAGCAATATTTGTGTGAGGCTGGTAGTGTGTGCAATGTCTAGCAAACATTTTGGGTATATGGTGCAACTATCTTTTCTTATTAATGAGCATTTATTCTCATGACAAGAACATGGCGAATTCACGAAGCATATTCATGAAAAAGATAAACAGGAGAATCACATACTATATATTTATATATATATATAAACGGTAATAACCTAACCTCACGGATCGTATTAACACATATACATGGTCGAGCTTTCCTGGAGGGACTCAGAACACCGGCCTCTACCAAAATTGCTGGTGGTCGTCTCGATAGTTTGATGTGGACTGATTTCATTTCACCGCCAATTATGCTCAGGGGTTCTGGCCTTAGCCAATCAATTCTTGACTTTTTGAATCGCCCATTCACTCCTACTTTGTTTAAATCGTCTGATGAAATCTTCTCGTCTGCGGTGTTCTTTTCTGGTCAGTGTAATGAGTTTCGGAATATGTGAAGTGATTGGGAAATATGTCACATGGGTGTAAGAGGAAATGAGCGGGCTGACTTGGTAAGGCTAATATGGAAGGCGGACGAGCCATGGACCAGGCTGACATTCTGAATGCTCTACGACAGTGGTTCCCAAACCACGGCCCGCTGGCTATGTGTCGCCCGCCAGCTATCAGAAAGTAGCACGCAAGGCCTCGTTATTTAATATATTTTAATAATTTCAAAAATGCACTCGGATCCCCCAATCCGCGTGCGATAATTTACTCTGCTCGTGGTTGTTATGCTCAGATATTATCGAATGCGGCTGTTCAGTTCGCAACGAAACATAATGAAGACACTGACTGTCTTTAAAGTTTTAGAATTTTGTTGACGAAAGTTAGGAAAGGTAAGAATGATATTGCACGACTTTTATAATTTTGTAACGTTGTGGCCCTCTTAACTACAGAAAATAGTAGATATGGCCCTCTGCTTGAAAAGCTTGAGAACTACTGCTCTACAAGAAGTAAGTCGTTCGCGAGAACCAAGTGATGGCTGTGAATCTGCAACCGTGGTCAGGCTGCGAGAGCAGCAAGTTAAAAGAAGGGTGGGGGGGGGGGGGGGGGGGGAGACAAGAATACTACGCGGGAAATACAGAACTGGTGTCACCAGTCGCTACACGCAGCGAGATTTACTGAGGTGAGGATCCGAGCAATTATGGACTGAATGGTTCGATGTGCAATGAGGATGATCTGTCGACTAACTAATAGGCAGCAGGGGCAAACTAATGAGCATCGACTGAAATAGAACATTAACCTGGGGTTGATTACAACGTCCTGCAGAGGATATGTAGCATTAATAAAATATATACATATAATCTGTCTGTCTGTCTGTCTGTCTGTCTGTCCGCCCGTCTGCCCGACAGCCCGCCCACCTGTCTGTTTGTCTGTTATACCAACCAACCAACCAACCAACCAACCAACCAACCAACTTACCTACCTACCTGCCTAACTACCAACCTACCTGCCTGCTGCCTACCTAACTACCTACCTACCTACATAACTACCATCCTGGCTGCCTGCCTACCTACCTAATTACCTACCTAACTACCTACCTACCAACATAACTACCAACCTGCCTGCCTGCCTGAATACCTACCTACCTACCTAATTACCTACCCATCCACCTACCTACCTACTACCTAACTACCTACCTACTTACCAACCAACCTGCCTGCCTGCCTACCTACCTACCTACCTACCTACCTACCAACCAACCTGCCTGCCTGCCTGCATGCCTACCTGCCTGCTTGTATGCTGTCTGTATATGCGCGCGCGCGTGTGTGTGTCTGTGTGTTTGTATGTAATTGACACTTCTATTTCTCAAGTGTCAGTGTATTTGCTATTATTACCACTTTCAATAGTGAGGAAGGATAGGCGATGGGGAAACCCCGGCTATGACCCTCATGCATCAATTCCGTTTAGCGGGGTTTTCCCGACCATAAATAACCCATGTATTAGTTAGTTAGTTATTCGCAGTTCCAACTTCACAGCAACAGGTCGTCCCCATTATACTCCGTTCCTGTGCCGGTGAATATCACACAAAATGCTAACCCATGTATTATTTTAACTATGGGAACTAATGTGCAGTTGTTCCGTTATACCCGCCATCTACTGGACGAGCCACCTCTCCTCCGACCCCTGAGAGCACAATTTACCTGACATGCTTTAACCAGTTCTGACTGCCCCTCACTGCGATAAAGTTCAGACACAACCACCGCATGGTTTTTGCGATGAACCGAATCACGTGGCCCTCACATGTGAGATTCTCAAGGTGATAGGAATGATGCAATGTCACGAGAAAGTTGCTATCTACGTTAGATGCATAATTAATTTACGTCTTAATTTTCTCCACCACCACCACCACCACCACCACCACCACCACCACCACCACCACCACCACCACCACCACCACCACCACCACCACCACCACCACCACCACCACCACCACCACCACCACCACCACCACCACCACCACCACCACACCACCACCACCACCACCACCGCCCTCGTCGCCACCACCACCACCACCACCACCACCACCACCACCACCACACCACCACCACCACCACCACCACCACTACCACCTCATTCTCTCCCCTTCCGCCATCTCCTTCTCCTCAGCCTTCTTCTTCCTCCTCGTCTTCTTCTGCTCCTCTTCATTCTCACATTGCTGCTGCCGCTGTCGCCGCTGCTGCTGCTGCTGCTGATGCTACTACTACTACTACTACTACTGCTGCTGCTGCTGCTGCTGCTGCTGCTGCTGCTGCTGCTGCTACTACTACTACTACTACTACTCCTACTTCCTTTATTTCTGCTAACATTTAGAGCGTGTAACATTTATATTGCAGGAAGAACAGAAATGTGATCACAGATCTACATGAAAACCATTTCTGGTTTGACTGAATCTCAGGAAAAAACAGTATTTACCAAGGATCCATACCACAATCAAACTGAGCATATTTGCAATCGCTTAGAAGATGCTGAAAAAGAAGGAAGAGCTGCCCATAGACCGGGGATGGTCGTGGGTAATTTGCTTCGGTAAGGTGGACTTTCTATCTCATTATTCTTGTTTTCCCTCTATGACTTTTTAGATCTAATTGTTGGTGGAACCCCACTTCCAGAAGCGGAAGGATACATCTATGTGGCAAGTAATGTGGACAAAAATAGGGGAATATGTAGAAATGTAAAAATAATAATACAAAAGACCGGAGGTACTTTCACAAAACTAGGAAATGTGTGGAAGTCAAAGGAAGTTAGAATTGTTAACTGCAATGTTAAATATTTTCTACTGTATCGGTCAGAAACATGAGCACAGCTAAATGAATTGTGAATCAACTACACACTTTCACTCACTTGTGCTGGAGCAGAATAGTGGGAATAAAATGCCATGACAAAATTATGAATGTAGAGCTCTGAGAGAGAACTAAATTAATCCACAGAATTATGAATGTAGAGCTCATAGAGATAACTAAATGAATCCCAGTGAACCAATAGGTGTGTGTGGGGGGGGGGGGGGGGTGTGCCATGCGATATCTTGGGGTGTAGAATTAATTCCAACAATAACCGTACAAATAAATAAACTCGCTCGAAAAGCAATAGCAGGTTAGAAGCCGAACAAACTAAAATGACTAAGTTCACTCCGTTATCTTTTAACAGTTATGACGCTGTTTAATGTCGCAGCGTACAGGTTTGTCTCAACAATAAACAATAACTAATTTGCTTACAGTACCTGTTCTTTTCAGGTTGGGCAGTAAGAATAATATAATTAAGATTACTGATTGTTGTAAGCCATCCCTGTTCGAAGATCAACAATGTCCTTGTTCGTCCTCACGGACTCCTTCTCTCAATCAGCCAAGTGTCCTTCGTGCCGCTTCACAGACATCTGGTTTTCTGACTTCGCCTGCCTGTTTATTCGTGGCTACAATAAGTGTTGCTTCTATAGATTGTCTCTTCCATTTTCCAAGTCTTCATTCAGCCATCAAGCCAATATTTAGCCGACTTATGGTTGCAGAGCCTGCTTCGTGGCTTAGAGGTTGTGACTTTTCTCCGTAATCTCGTATACTCTCGTCGGTAACGTGATGACGGTGAGAATCAGCAGTGGTTCGAATCGCATCGGTAACTTAGGGGTATGTGAGCCGGCCGCTCAGAAAGCAATGGCAAACTACTGAGCGTAATCTTGCCAAGAGATCAACATACAGCTGAAAGGTGCTGGTGCTGACAGCGATGTCCTGTAAAAGGATATGCCAAAAAAAAAATGGTTGCAGAATTAACATGAGCTGCCGCCTTGATGAAACTCCCAAGTCAGTCTGTTTTTATTGACATTGCCGTGTGACGATTCTGTGTAATCGCGTCATCTCCTTCACTTTTCTTAGCGTTGTGGTTCTGGGATTCTTTGATCTCTTTCATTTACATCATTATGTCGCACCTGCTACTTGGCAGTATGCCCCCTCCCTTTTGAAAATGATGCAATCATTTTTTTAACTGTCGAAAATTAATTTCACCTGACAAGTAGCTGTGCAGACTTAATGAGTCATATATTGAGCTAATAGGATGATATGGTTTCCAATCAATCACACACAAAATATAAAAAAAAATATTAATATACGACGGGCACGCACTCCTATCTACACCCAACGGTATACGTCGTGTAGCACTACCTATGGGAGGGCTGTGCTAACTACCTAAAACCTAGTAGTCCCTCATTTGTCTTAACCGACAAGCACCCAAACCCAAGTTAAAAAACCCGAGTGAGGGGACGTGTGTGATTAACATGTACCAATCCGTCAATATTAGTTTTGCTTTGTAACTATATCTTCAATTTATTTCCAACTGCTATGTCATCCGTCCTTATCAAGTGGATTGGTGGGCTTTGCCGTCGTAGCTGTTGACGTATAACAATCGTATAAGTGTCCCTTTTGTCGTGACGAATATGACGGTCATCGTGTTGCAAATCAATGTAGCTCTGGCTATAATTGTTTAATATAATAATGCAATGTAGGATCACTCTCCATATGTGGCATAATCGTTGTCGACTTATGTATTGACGGTAATCAGTTTTTCTCACGGCGAACTGGGGCAATCATAATCTTAATAATTATAACAACCTATGAACTTGTAATCAATTAGTCATAATAACCTTAGTTAAACCTGCAATAAATATTAAATCGCAAAATATGTACATTCTTTCAATGTGTCATGCTATTCAACCCGATATATCTTAATGTATAGTCTGCACTGTTTTTCGTCTGAACTATATCGTGTATGTATTCAAAATATAAATTATCAAAATTTTACCCATGAATATGCATATAATAACTTAAATTTATTAATATTATATCAATCTTTCAACAATAATAAAGCAAAATGTGCAAATTATATGATCTGAGTCTATGCGATCGTGAAATGGATGTTACGTATGAATTTGCGCAATGATCCGAAGCGTGAATGCGAGTAATGATTAACTCGATGATGTGACGCGTGAATGCACCTGATGATGTGAACTGTAAATTTGATTGAAACCTCGAGATAAGAATTCTACTGCTAATGTGGAATACGACTTTAATTAATAACGTGGCATGTTTACGATGCAAAAAGTGAAAATGTGAACAATGTGGATTCGACTGATGATGAAACATTCGAAATGAACCAATGTTAACTAATGTAATTTCGCTTAATGATGAAAATTGTGAATTAGACCAATGTTGAAAAAATATGAATTCGACTAATAGCCTACAATTCGAATGGATATGACAACTGTGAATTCACTTCATGATGTGGAAATATGGCTGTGGTAGTACTGCCGCTGTTACACGTCCTTGATAGTACGGGAAATTTATGTCTGTCCATGCCACTTCGAATTGTTCTAGCGATCCACCAAATGTTCTGCGTATGACCTTCTCATTGGTGTAATCCTCCTTTTTCACTAGTTTTCTGTCAATTCCAATAATGGAGGTTCCTGTATCCCTCACCATTCTGACTGCTAATCCATTGACAATTGCACGTTCGACGTTCAGTCTTCCATCGTTTACATAAGCGGAGTTTGCCTCTTGTACGTATGCTCTGTTGGGATTGTTCTCCTGTCGTTTATACTTGTCAGACGCGTCATCGTCGTCGCTACTTGACAGGGAGACACTGGTGCTGGATAGAACACACAATGAGAAAACCAAAGGGCACTATAAATAGACACTCTCTTGTCTGGCACCCACAAGGCCAACGCAAGAGCGGGAGATTCAAAACATATTGACGATAATATGGATGATGCTTTTGGTAATGATGATAACAGCGATGATGCTTTTGGTAATGATGATAACAGCGATGATGATGTTAGTAATGATGATAACATCGACGATGCTGTTGGTAATAATGATAACATCGATGATGCTGTTGGTATTGATGATAACATTAATGATGCTTAGTATGATGATTAGTATGAGCAAACCTTGTATATTTCAGCCAGCTTTTTCTGCATGTTCATCATGGGGACCTCGATGCAGGCCGTCTCCGTCCTGTTCCTGGAATTGGTGGTTGAGTTTGGTTCGTCCATCACCGTGACCTCTCTGACCTTTATGTGTTATATCATGGCTCTAAGTGTCTCGTGTAAGTATCTATTCTTATCATTGTTTGATAATTATGTGTACTGTTTGTAACACTGCGTACAGACCCACTTGCAGAATAAGAAGACAATCCAAATTCTTTGGGTATGCTATGGGAAGGGGGAAGCTGGAGTTTGTCGTCACAACGGGAAGGTTGGAGGGGAGGAGAACAGGGGGAGACCACGAGAGAATATCTTGAGCCGTTTGACTGGTATAATGTGGAGGAACGTCGGTCTCAGAGAGGTGACATAGAGAAATTAGCCGTAGTGAGGGAAATAATGGGCAAAAGAGGCACAGGAATGCAGATAAGGTTGTGCCTGGGAAGCTGAGACAGCTGGGCAGTACATGATAATACAAGCAAAACGAACGTTTTTACAATATCAAATGACAATGTGGATTGATGAGTCATGGTTGCCGATATGTGATCAAGATCTGGCAAATGAATAACAATAATAATAATAATAATAATAATAATAATAATAATAATAATAATAATAATAATAATAATAATAATAATAAGGCGATGGCGCGTCATTAAGTAACTTGAATTCTTTCAACCGGAATAAACAAAACATATTGTTAGTTAGTCTGTTGGTTAGTCGCAGTTCCAACATCACAGCAAAGGATCGCCCCATTATGCTCCGTTCCTGTGCCAGTGAATATCACACAAAATGCTCCTCACTGTCCCATGTGAAAAGTGGAAACAGACAGGAGTATCGACAAATCAACAGCTCACACAGCTATACTATGCATAAGACCGCTGCCAGAATGCCATCACAAAAGTTCGCCACAAAAAATACAGTTCATCGTCAATGGCAGCGGCATCGAAGCGGCAGTCGCTAGAAATCCAACAGCCACACATTGTCATATGTTTCAATGTCATCATGGTACTGTTAAAGAGACTAACATGTCTGTTTGCTTAGTTGTATTTGTACAAATTACCAACAATGACAATGATACGCCTAATCATCTGCTATTCACTAGGGTACACCACACTTGCCGGTCTCCCTGGTCTAGGGGTTAACAACTTTCTCCGTAATCCCGTATATTCTCGTGAGTAAAGTAACCTGCGCGAGAATGGGTAGCGGTTCTCGCCGAGTTGGAGTATGCGAGCCGGTCGCTCAGAAAGCAATGGCAAGCTACTGAGCGTAATCTTGCCTAATACATCAACAGCAGCTGAAAAATGCTGGTGTTGACTGCGACGTGCTGTAAGAGATATGCAACATTAAAAAAAACCCCACAATTATGGTGTGCTGACACTGAAACATATTAAAATGTTGCACGATTTATTGCCTAGCATATTTCGCTGCATCTTGTCAGGCACATACTGCAGAAATCACACAACATAACCTAAAGTAATAGTTAAATCCTTCAATCTGAAATATGCAACACAGTATTCACACAGTAATCTGAATTGACTACCACAGTTATTTTAAACTATCATGTCTTTCCGTTTGCACAAAACTGGCCTATGCAGATTAATCATGATGGCTTTTGCGACTTTGGACAAGCGACTATTTGTGTGTTAAACATTGTTCTTTTAAACATGTTAAATTACCGTGGTAGACAATTAAAATTACTGTGCGAATATGTGCATATTTCAGCTTGAAGAGTTTATCTAATTATTTTATATTGTGTGGTTTCTGCAGTATGTACCTGACGAGATGCAGTGAAATATGCCAGACAACAAATCGTGCAATCTATTGTTTGTGTCTTCGCAATTCAAATTTACTACGGGAAAACATTATTTTGATGTGACAATGTGTTTTGGTTATTTAGGTTAAAATGGGTAAATCGGTCATAGTTACAAATGAGTCTTTCAGTATTATATTAACTAAATGAATGAAGTTAACAAAACTGTAACATTATTTTTGGTTGTTCGTTCTTTCCCCACTCAGCGGTTATCTCAACAAGCGTTTTTGTCCCAATGTTTGGAGAGCGCCCAGTAGTAGTCGTATCTGGGTTCTTGTTTGCTGTAAGTTCAATCGGCTACTTCCTGGCGCCAAATATCATCGTGTTTATCGCTTTTGCTGCGGGAAAAGGTAAGATACGTTGTTTCATCTTTAACAATGATTACAAGTCAAAGGCGAAAAGGTAAACTTTATTGCACTATTTTTGACCCCATCTGATTTGCAGACAAGCTGAGTATATTCGTCGATAAATGCTGGCGGGAGTGTTAAGGAGGAGATCGGAGCAGCTATGGACCTGTCAGGAATGCGATGGTTAGTTTAGTTTAGTTGACGGATCAACATCACGGCACACGGGGGTAACCCATAAGTGCTCCGTTCTACTCCAAACTCAAGCCGGAGTCCGGAGAATCTCAGCTCGTTGCACGAACTCCGTAGCACCGGCGAGGATCCTGAAATACTTTGGGTAAATTTTTAACTCGAAATTTTGCCCGGGCAGAGCCGTTGGGCTACTCTTTTTCGATTTCCAACTGCCAAGGAATTCTTTTACGTGAGCAACAATACACACGGGCATCAAATCTCACTTCCCAGAGACTGGGGGAAATTTTTGTTACTAGAAGTCCGCGTGAAAAAATCCCAGCCCTCCCTGGGGCCTGAGCCCGGGACCTCCAGCATTCGAGGCGGACACCATACATCAAGACCACTCAGCCCTTCCCCCCCCCCCCCCCCGGACTAATCACTAGGCTGAGCAACATATATTGGCAGTTGAAATGTTGTTTCTGAAAAAATAAATGGAAAAAATAATATGGGCAGACAGAAAAAAAAAAAAAAAAACCGCATGAGATCAAGGACAAAAACCATAAATTTATTCGATAAATTAGGAATAGACTAAAGATATTTTTAGGCACGTTATGAGATTAATAGATATAAACTGAAGCATTTAGTGTGTTGGCTGTAGTGGCAACTGGCAAGGTTAATGGTAAAAGATGAAGGGGGCGGTTGATATATAAGCACTTGGATGGCTTGGCTACTTGGTATGATCGGGATAAGAACACACCAGCTCCAAAACTTTGGTGGTCGTGTGAGATCGCGTACCATGACCTCCCACAATCATCGGCACTATCCTGTTATTTTCGTCATTGTTATTATTGTTAGTTATTCGTCACATTATCTTGGTATTGTCGTTGTTGTTATTATTATTAGATATTCGTCATATTATCTCGTTATTGTCGTCACTGTTATTAATGTTAGATATTCGTCACATTATCCTGTTATTTTCGTAGTAGTTTTATTGTTAGATATTCGTCACATTATCCTGATATTGTCGTCGTTGGTATTATTAATATTAAATATTTGTCACATTATCCTGTTATTCTAGTCACTGTTATTATTCTTAGATATTCGTCAAAATATCTTGTTGTCGTCACTGTTATTGTTCTTAGATATTCGTCACATTATCCTGATATTGCCGTCGTTGTTACTATTGTTATATATTCGTCATATTATCCTTCTATTGTAGTCGTTTTTATTATTGCTATATATTTGTCACGTTATCCTGTTATTGTCGCCACTGTTTCTATTGCTATAAATTCGTCACATTATCCTTATATTGTCATCGTTGTTGTTATTGTCTTCTTCTTGTTCTTGTTCTTCTTGTTCTTGTTCTTCTTCTTCTTGTTCTTCTTCTTCTTCTTCTTCTTCTTCTTCTTCTTCTTCTTCTTCTTCTTCTTCTTCTTCTTCTTCTTCTTCTTCTTCTTCTTCTTCTTCTTCTTCTTCTTCTTCTTCTTCTTCTTCTTCTTCTTCTTCTTCTTCTTCTTCTTCTTCTTCTCGTTCATCCGGAGTGTTTTTTCAGATGTGATTGCGGTGTGTCTGTTAAGCGCCCTTGGGCAGAAACCCGTAGGCCAACACATCCGACTACAGCGTGCTTTTTTGACCAGGTAGCATTCCTGGGAGACTCTCACTTTTGTGGTATCCATCTACAACCCAGCTGGCCAAGTTGGAACGGTCGAAGGCAACGGTCATCCCTCAAAGGAAGGCAGGGACAGTCCATAGCATTTTCCGCCATCCAAGGTTGCTTCCATAGTTGCAGGGCCGACACATAGCGCCCTGGTGCTGGGCTCACCGAGGGAATCCTGCTCATGGCTGCTTTAAATCCTCACTTCAATATATTGGTCATTTCGTTTGCCCCGGGCCATTCCCGCACAAACCAGACAGGTTTGCAGACGGTATCCACTCAGCGAGTTTTCGGACATGTGCTTGTCGTTGCGCCCGTCAGAGCTGTACCAGGCACGACAGACATTCAGAAAACTACCTAGTCAGAGCTGTTCCGAACAAGAGCGGCATTCGGAAACTAGGTAGTCAGAGTTGTTCCTAGCACGAGAGACATTCGGACGAGACATTTCACTCGGACGTAATTGCGTAGTGTCAATTTTTAGTTTGCCACCCGTAGGACGACACTTCCGACTTCCGGCGGGCATTTTTTTTAATGAGGTTAGCCTTCCTCTGGTTTCGAGGCACGTTAGACTGTTGTGATGTTGCCCTCATCTCAGCTGGTCAAGATAGAACGATCAACGACATCGCGGTCGGCCCTCAAGGGAAGGCAGGGGCAGACCATGGGCATTCCCTCGATATCCAAGGAGGCTTCCATAATTGCAGAGCCGGCACATATTGCTCTGAGACTGGGCTGACCCGAGGGGTTGCCACGTCCTGCGCATGGCTGCTTTAGTTCCTCACTTCCATGTGTTGGGCAAATCGCTTGCCACTGGTCGCTCAACCACACACCAGGAGCGGTCAGACTGCGAGCGACATCCACTCGGTAAGCTTTTGTTTTTTACTTGGGACCACGCAATAGGTTCGCTCGCCGTGCGTTCAATTTCGCGTCATTGAGACGTTCTTCCACTTTTGTCTACACTCTCTATGAGTTAGATACAGACAGTTTTCGTAACCATTTCCTTCGACTGGGGCACTTTTCTGACTTTTTGTACTCGCTCACGAGGTAGGCTACATGTGCTGCCGGCTCAGCACCTTACCTTCGTGCAGCACTGAACGAGAAACGGCCAGGCTCTCTCATCCGGGAATCCCTCATATCCCCCAGATGAGAGCCTTCGAACATGTATCAGACCTGAGCATGTAGCTTGCTTAGTATCTCGCCCCTATTTTTCGGTAGGTGGGTATCGGCCCGGCTCTCAGATCCGAGGGTTTGGGGCTGCCACAGCCCTCGACAGTGAGCCTTAAGAGTTTTGTCCGGACCAAGAACTTCTGCCTTCGTGCACCTGATTTAAATTTTTGACTGCAGAGCAGCAGGTTGTGTCTCTCGTAGTCTGGTCCCTATCCCATAAGCTGTCCGATATGTAGTTTTTCATCCATCGGCAAGCAAATGGGGTCGATGGGACACGCATGCTCCCCCACCACGGCAAGGTGGAGACACATCGGGGGAGTTGTTATTGTCTGATATTCGTAATATTATCCAGTTATTGTCGTCGTTGTTTTTATTGTTAGATATGCGTCACATTATCCTGATATTGTCGTCATTGTTTTTATTGTCTGATATTCGTTACATTATCCTGATATTCTCGTCATTGTTATAATTCGTAGTTATTCGTCACATTATCTTGTTAATTTCATAGTTGTTTTTATGGTTAGATATTCATCTCATTAACCTGGTATTGTCATGGTTGGTATTATTTTTTAAGTATTCGTCACATTATCCTGTTTTTTGCGTAGTTGTTTTTATTGTTATATATTTGTCTCATTATCCCTGGTAATGTCGTCGTTGGTATTGTTATTAAATGTGTCACATTATCCTGTTATTCTCGTTATTTTTATTATTCTTGGATATTCGTCACATTATCTTGTTGCTGTCGTCGTTGTTATTAGAGCAAAATTCGTCACATTATCCTGTTATTGTCACTGTTTTTATTGTTAGATATTTCTCATAGTCAGGTTGTTATTATTGATAGGTATTCGTCACATTATCCTTCTATTGTCGTCGTTTTTACTATTGCTATATATCTGTCTATATTCTGTTATTGTCGCCACTATTTCTATTGTTAGATATTCGTCACATTATCCTGTTATTTTCATAGTTGTTTTATTGTTAGATATTCGTCACATTATCTTGTTGCTGTCGTCGTTGTTATTAGAGCTATATTCGTCACATTATCCTGCTATTGTTGTTGTTGCTATTGTTGCTTCTGAATCCTGTGGATATCTGTGGGTTTAAACCCCTGGCGTCCGATACATTGTCATTCAGATTATCTATGCCAATGAAAGGGCTGACATATATCAGCATAGTTGTTGTAGAGACATAACTCCTTACCTTGCATGGAAGTGCCATCTCCGCAGAGAAACATTGTCATGTATCTTTCAAGTCAATTCTATCGGGCATCCCCCTGTAGCAGATTGTGTAAATTCTAACGTACTCACAGTCAGCCCTTCAAGAATATTTGTTCTCCGGGAGCCTAGCACAAACGGTCTTTGTAAACGATTTATTATGCTAGGAACATAATGCAACCAGCCCATCTAAACAATTTATTTAGTTAGGAAAACAATACTTTCAGCTTCCTTAAGCGAATCGTTTTACTAGTAACATAATACACACAGCCCTTCGAAATGATTTGTTTTACTAGTAACATAATATACTCAGCCCTAACTGATTCATTTTATTAGGAACCTAATACAACCAACCATTCTAAATGATTTATTTTGCCAGAATTCTAATACAATCAGCCCTTCTACGTGATTTCTTCTTCAGGAACCTGTATGGGCATGATATTCGTGCCGTGCATTAGTCTACTGAGCCGTTACTTCAACAAACGCCGTTCCCTGGCCACGACCATCTGCAATAGCGGCATCTGCGTGGCCAGCATAGTCTCTCCACCCATCATCCGCGCTATCACAGCCCAGTACGGCATGAGGGGCGCGTTTCTGATACTCGGGGCTGTGGAGCTGCACATGGTGGCTGCGGGTCTGCTCATGCGGCCCGTCGCCTCGTATAGGTGAGTGTGTGTGGGTGTGTGAGTGTGTGTGTGGGTGTGTGAGTGTGAGAGAGAGAGAGAGAGAGAGAGAGAGAGAGAGTATAAGCGTATTTGTGAGAATGTATGAGTGAATGCGCGCGTGCGCGCGCGTGTGTGTGTGTGTGTGTGCGCTGCGTGTGTGTGTTAATATGTGAATAAGTGTGTGTATGAGTGTATAAGTGCGCGTGAGTGTGTATGCGTGATTATATGTGTGTATGAATGTAACATAGGATGTCTGTGTGAGTGAATTAGTGTCTGCGTAAGTGTATATGTGTATGAGTGTAAGAGAGAGTGTGTGAGTGAATGAGAATTTGCGTGTGTATGTGTATTTTAGTGTAAGAGAGAGTGTATGAGTGAATGAGTGTCTGCAAGTGTATGTAGGAGTATGTGGACCTGTGAGTGTATTAAGTGTGGCGTAAATATGAACATGCGTGAGTGTGGGTATATGTTTGTGAGTATGTGTGAATGTGAGTGAATGCGTTATATATGGGGACAAGGGATGGAGTTACACCTCTCCATAGCACAAAGCCTGGGCTGATCTGTAGAGACCATGTGTTGCCCATGCAGCATGATCCCTCTCTTGGCCTGCCTAGTTTACTCCATAGGAAAAGTAACACCGATACATTTGGAACAAGACAAGCTGCAGAAGCTGCCGAATTATAAATTATCAGAGCAATGTTCTAACTGTTCGCCTGTCGGAGCTTCCATTCTAGACCAATCGCTGGCCAAGGCTTAGGGCCTGGTCTGACCTGCCATGACATTTTAGGTTGCATTTCCTCGCACCAGAATGATTTGTGTACACTCCAATGGCGCTCCTCCGCCCGAAGCTGTTGAGACAATATGAGGTGGTAGGTTTGGTGAGCGCCGGCCAAGATTCGGCGCTAACAGAAAACAAGTATCTGACTGAGACTTGACAGAAAGATAGATAAACTATAAAACCCGTTAACATAGATTTTTGTTTATATTTTCCCTCAGGGTTGTACCTACAGAAAACACCAAGCAGACGACCGTTGATGAATCTAAATCAGCTTTGATAAACCATACATCGCAAATGAGGAAAGCAAGTGTGAAATCTGAAACTGGTCCATACCCTGAAGAAAACAGTAACATGTTGTCAATGTCCCTCCCGGATGAACATAATCTAAGCGATCCAATGCAGTACGATACAAATTTCTTCCTTAATGACCATAAACGTGACGACATAAACAGGGCTTGTAGCGACACCGAGTTGAGAAATGGAGACAGGGATGTTTTGGAACTAGAGAGCTTGCTGTTGGATGAAAAACCCAATTCTCATCACATTCCTAGGAAAGGGTCTGTTCCAAGGAAGGATTCGTTAAGCCAACGTAGTGTTCGTAGAAGCAGCTGCAGCAGTGGGAACACACCTGCAGGGAGAGTCCTCCACCACGAGAGCATGTTGAGTGTCACTAGCGCCATGGAGCCAGCTTTGTCTGGCGTAGGTGTCGATGTTTCAACGCCTGCAGAGGTCCAGAACCAAGGCTGGAAATCGTGCTGTTGCATTGCCATCGTCAGGCGTATATTTGACCCTTATTTATTCAGGTATGTAAGATTTTCTTATAGGTGATATAACGCCATTGCAACACTGCATCCAATACAAACCAAAATAAAATTTCGGTAACTTTCAACCTTCTTCTGCAGCGTCGTTTATAATGGAGGTCCTTATTTGGTGAGTTTTGATAGTCCTTCTTTTTTCCCGCTCTCTTTCAAGTTAGTGATAATGAGGACTGGTTATATTTTCTTAGCTATGCTCTTCGGGTTCCGTTGGGTTTTGTGGGGCTCACGCTTCCTAGCATTTTCATTATTGGAT
Source organism: Cepaea nemoralis (assembly GCA_014155875.1). Classification (NCBI taxonomy): domain Eukaryota; kingdom Metazoa; phylum Mollusca; class Gastropoda; order Stylommatophora; family Helicidae; genus Cepaea; species Cepaea nemoralis. The sequence goes on along the minus strand of JACEFZ010024252.1, from coordinate 30,718 downwards.
TGAATTGACCACGATGAGGACCGGTCCCGGGGAGGATATGCCAGGATCAGTATCCTCCCCGTTTATTCTAACAGGACTGGTTTTAAACTCTCTTAGTCCCCAGAATGACTAATCTTGAACTCATTTAGTCCTCATAAGTACTGGTATAGTCTCCGCAAGGACTGGTATAGTCTCCACAAGGACTGGTATAGTCCCCACAAGGACTGGTATAGTTTTCAGAAGGACTGGTATAGGACTCACAACGATTGGTATTGTCCCCACAAAGGCTGGTATAGTCCCCACAAGGACTGGTATAATCCCCACAAGGACTGGTATAGTCCCCACAAGGACTGGTATAATCATCACAATAACTGGTATTGTCCCCACAAGGACTGACATAGTTCCCACAAGGACTGGTATAGTCCCCACAAGGACTGGTATAGTCCCCACAAGGACTTGCATAATCCTCACAAGGACTGGTATAGTCCCCACAAGGACTGGTATAGTCCCCACAAGGACTGGTATAGTCCTCACAAGGACTAGTTAGAAATTAATTTAGTCCTCACAAGTACTGGTCTTGGTTATATTTAGTCTTCACAACGACTAGTGTTTGCTATATTTAGTTGTGTGTGTGTAATCTATATCTATAAAACAAAGTGTATGTATGTAAATATATATGTATGTCCTTTATTTGTTCGCGAACGGCCCATCCGATTGAGATGAAATTTTCTACACGCCTTCCTTTCATTCCAGAGCTGTCAACTGTCATAGTTTTTTTTTCTTCTTCCTCCTCCTCCCTCCTCCCCCTCCCAAAATACGTACGTAAATATATGATGATGATGATGAAAGAATCCCCGAACCAAAACGCTAGGGAAAGGGAAGAAAATGACGTGACTACACAGAATCGTCACACGGCAATCATCATCATCAAGTGCCGTGCCGGCTGGCGTAGGCGTTCATGGCTCTCCGTAGATCTCAGTCTTTAGTTTTTTGGATCAACTCTGCTGCTGATATTCCTCCATGCCACGGCAATATCAATAACAATTCATCTTTTTATGTGTAAGGAAGTTATCTACAGTCGTGTAGAAGGGAAGAACTAGACGAGTATGAATTCGGAATGGCGAACTCTCTCCCCCTCTCTTCTCCTCCCTCTACCTCTCCTCTCCTCCTCCCTTCTCATCTCCTCTCCCTCTCATCCCTCCTCCTTCCTCCTCTTCCTTCTCCCTCTTCCTCTCCCCTCCTCCTCCATCCTCCTCCCTCCTACTCCCTCCGCCTCCTCCCCCTCCTCCCTCATCTTCCCTCCTCCTCCCTCTCCCTCCTCATCCCTCCTCCTCCTGCCTCCCTCCTCCTCCTCCTGCCGTCCTTCTCCTCATCATCCTCCCTCCTCCTTCTCCCTTCTTCTCCCTCTTCCCTCTTCCTCCTCCTACCTCCTCCCTCCTCCTCCTCCCTCCACCCTCCTCCTCCCTTCTCCTCCTCTTCCTCCTCCCTTTCCTTCCTCCTCCTCCTCCCTCTACCTCCTCCTCCCCCTACCTCTTTCCTCCTCCCTCCTCCTCCCCTTCCACCTCTCTTTCCTTCCTCCCCTCCTCATTCTCTCTCCTTCCTCTCCCTCCTTCCTCCTCCTCCTTCCTTCTTCTCCCTCCTCCTCCTCCTCCCTCCTCCCCTCCTCCTTCCTCCTCCTCCCTCTCCTCCTCCTCACTCCTCCTCCTCCCTCCTCCTCCTCCCTCTACCTCCTCCCTCCTCCTCCCTTCACATTCCTCCTCCTCCCTCCTCCTCCTCCCTCCTCCTCTCCCTCCTCCTCAGCCCTCCTCCTCCCTTCTCCTCCTCCCTCCTCCTCCTCCCTCTACCTCCTCCTCCCTTCACATTCCTCCTCCTCCCTCTTCCTCCTCCTCCCTCCTCCTCCTCATCCCTCCTTCTCCCTCCTCCTCCTTCTTCCTCCCTCCTCCTCCTCCCTCCTCCCCTCCTCCTTCCTCCTCCTCCCTCTCCTCCTCCTCACTCCTCCTCCTCCTCCTCCTCCTCATTCTACCTCCTCCCTCCTCCTCCCTTCACATTCCTCCTCCTCCCCCTTCCTCCTCCTCCCTCCTCCTCCTCCCTCCTCCTCCTCCCTCCTCCTCCTCCCTCCTCCTCCCTCCTCCTCCTCCCTCCTCCTCATCACTCCTCCTCCCTCCTCCTCCTTCTTCCTCCCTCCTCCTCCCTCCTCCCCCTCCTCCTTCCTCCTCCTCCCTCTCCGCCTCCTCCCTCCTCCTCCTCCCTCCTCCTCCCTCCTCCTCCCTCTACCTCCTCCTCCTCCCTCCTCCTCCCTCTACCTCCTCCCCCCTCCTCCCTTCACATTCCTCCTCCTCCTCCTTTCCTCCTCCTCCCTCCTCCTCTCTCCGCCTCCCTCCTCCTCCTCTTCCCTCTACCTCCTCCCTCCTCCTCCATTCACATTCCTCCTCCTCTCCTCCTCCTCCCCTCCTCCTCTTCCCTCCTCCTCCCCCTCCTTCTCCTCCTTCTCCCTCCTCCTTCTCCCTCTTCCTCCTCCCTCTTCCTTCTCCTCCTTCTCCCTCCTCCTTCTCCCTCTTCCTCCTCCCTCTTTCCTTTTCCCTCCGCCTCCTCCCTCCTCCTACTCTCTCCTCCTCCTCCCTTCCTCCTCCCTCTCCCTCCTCCTCCCTATCCTCCTCCTGCTCCCTTCTCCTCTGCGTTCTCCTCCTCCCTCCTTCTCCCTCCTCCTCCCTCTTCCTCCTCCCTCCTCCTCGCCTCCTCCTCCACCCTAACTCCTCCCTCCTCCTCCTAATCTTTCCTCCTCCCTCCTCCTCCCTCCTCCTCCCTCTACCTCCTCCCCATCTCCTCCCTTCACATTCCTCCTCCTCCCTCTTCCTCCTCCTCCCTCCTCCTCTCTCCGCCTCCCTCCTCCTCCTCCTCCCTCTACCTCCTCCTCCCTTCACATTCCTCCTCCTCCCCTCCTCCTCTTCCCTCCTCCTCCTCCCCCTCCTTCTCCTCCTTCTCCCTCCTCCTTCTCCCTCTTCCTCCTCCCTCTTCCTTCTCCCTCCGCCTCCTCCCTCCTCCTACTCTCTCCTCCTCCTCCCTCCTCCTCCCTCTCCTCCTCCTGCATGGGCGAAATAGAGAACACACTGAACCGTTAAACGGGATTCATGTCAAAAAAATGGGTTTTTAAAAACGAAAGTGATGGAAATGAAATACTTTGGGCGTGTAGAGTCGGGAAAATGTATATGGAGGGGGGCCCCTAACAATAAGCGGACGGGGAAAAACCCCAAAATGGGGGTATATCTTATTAAAAAAAGGATCTCCGTCCGTCTGTCTGTCTGTTTTAATTCCTATCGCTCCAAACGGCCCATCCCATTGAGATGAAATTTTTTTTACACGTCTTCCTTTCATTCCAGCGCAGCCCACTGTCATATTTTTTAAGTATGAAATCGGCTGCTTACCCAAAATTATTTCATTTTTCATTATAATTTCATCTATCTCAGGGGACTTAACTCTGTAAAAGTTATTTCAAGGGGCATACTTTTCTGTATAACTTATAGTCATATTGTGGCTTCGTTTTCAAAGATTTATAAACTCTTTGTCCATAGTTATGTACCGGCATATGAGTTATAATAAATAATGATACAATCTGTAAGGCATTTTCAAAGTTTTCATAAAAATAATGCATAATGCATAACATTGTAACTCATCTTTTTTTGCTTAAAGAATGAATAAATAATAGTTACCTTATCTCTATCAAGTTTGAAGATTTTATATTTCTTTACACTGTCGCCAACTCTAAGAAGACATGGAACAACCTCAGCAATTATTAAATCTACAGGCATATGCGTTATATTCCTCCTCCTCCTCCTCCTCTCCCCTACTCCACCTCCTACCCTCTTCCTCTTCTCCTCCCCCTCCTCCCTCTCCCTCCTCCATCCTCCTCTTCTCTCTTTCTCCTCCTCCTTCCTCCTCCTCCCTCTTCCTCCTCCCAGCTCCTACTCCTCCTTTTTCTTCTTCTTCTGCTGCCGCTGCTCCATTTACCCAAGTTAATATATTACCAAGTTGGTCTTCGTTTATCTAAGGTTGTTCTAACTGCAACCAATAAATGATTAGACAGACAGACAGACAGACAGACAGACAGATAGACAGACAGACAGACAGTCAGTCGGGAACGGGAACTTATATGACTACTCATATGAATTAAATGAGATGCTCCCCATCAGGGGCTGGGCGAAGCCGGGCCGGATCAGACAGATAGACAGACTGACAGACAGACAGACAGACAGATAGACAGATAGATAGTCGGGAACGGGAACGTGAGCTTATATGACTACTTATATGAATTAAATGAGATGCTCCACACCAGGAGCTGGGCGATGCCGGGCCGGGTCAGACAGACAGACAGACAGACAGACAGTCGGTAACGGAAACGGGAACTTATATGACTACTTATATGAATTAAATGAGATGCTCCCCACCAGGGACTGGGCGAAACCGGGCAGGGTCAGGCAGACAGATAGACAAACAGATAGACAGACAGATAGACAGTCGGGAACGGGAACTTATATGACTACTTATATGAATTAAATGAGATGCTCCACACCAGGAGCTGGGCAATGCCGGGCCGGGTCAGACAGACAGACAGACAGACAGACAGACAGACAGACAGACAGACAGACGACAGACAGACAGACAGACAGACAGTCGGTAACGGGAACGGGAACTTATATGACTACTTATATGAATTAAATGAGATGCTCCCCACCAAGGACTGGGCGAAGCCGGGCCGGATCAGCTAGTAACATATAAATAGTTTCACGCTTTTGAATCTATATATATAAAACAAAGTGTATGTATGTAAATATGTATGTCCTTTATTTGTTCGCGAACGGCCCATCCGATTGAGATGAAATTATCTACACGCCTTCCTTTCATTCCAGAGCTGTCAACTGTCATAGTTTTTTTTCTTCTTCCTCCTCCTCCCTCCTCCTCCCTCCTCCCCCTCCCAAAATACGTACGTAAATATATGATGATGATGATGAAAGAATCCCCGAACCAAAACGCTAGGGAAAGGGAAGAAAATGACGTGACTACACAGAATCGTCACACGGCAATTATCATCATCAAGTGCCGTGCCGGCTGGCGTAGGCGTTCATGGCTCTCCGTAGATCTCAGTCTTTGGTTTTTTGGATCAACTCTGCTGCTGATATTCCTCCATGCCACGGCAATATCAATAACAATTCATCTTTTTATGTGTAAGTCGTGTAGAAGGGAAGAACTAGACGAGTATGAATTCGGAATGGCGAACTCTCTCCTCCTCTCTTCTCCTCCCTCTACCTCCTCCCTCCACCCTTCTCCTCTTCCTCCTCCCTCTCATCCCTCTCCCTCCTCCCTCCTCCTTCTCCCTCTTCCTTCTCCCTCTTCCTCTCCCCTCCTCCTCCATCCTCCTGCCTCCTACTCCCTCCGCCTCCTCACCCCTCCTCCCTCATCTTCCCTCCTCCTCCCTCTCCCTCCTCCTCCCTCCTCCTCCTGCCTCCCTCCTCCTCCTCCTTCCTTCTTCTCCCTCTGCCTCCTCCCTCCTCCTCTCCCCTCCTCCTCCCTCCTCCTCCTTCTCCTCCTCACTCCTTCTCCCTTCTTCTCCTCCTCTCCCCTCCTCCTCCTACCCTCTTCCTCTTCCCCTCCTCCCTCTCCCTCCTCCATCCTCCTCCTCCCTCTTCCTCCTCCTCCCTCTTCCTCCTCCTTCCTCTTCCTCCTCCTTCCTCCTCCTCCCTCTCCCTCTCCCTCCTCCTCCCTCTTCATCCTCCTCCTTCCTCCTCCTTCCTTCTCCTCCCTCCTCCTCCCTCTTCCTCCTCCTCCTACCTCCTCCCTCCTCCTCATCTCTCCTCCTCCCTCCTCCCTTTTCCTCCCTCCTCCTCCTCCCTCTACCTCCTCCCTCCTCCTCTCCACTCTTCCTCCTACCCTCTTCCTCTTCCCCTCCCCCTCCTCCCTATCCCTCCTCCTCCCTTCACATTCCTCCTCCTCCCTCTTCCTCCTCCTCCCTCCTCCTCATCCCTCCTTCTCCCTCCTCCTCCTTCTTCCTCCCTCCTCCTCCTCCCTCCTCCCCCTCCTCCTTCCTCCTCCTCCCTCTCCTCCTCCTCACTCCTCCTCCTCCCTCCTCCTCCCTCTACCTCCTCCCTCCTACTCCCTTCACATTCCTCCTCCTCCCTCTTCCTCCTCCTCCCTCCTCCTCATCCCTCCTCCTCCCTTCTCCTCCTCCCTCCTCCTCCTCGCTCTACCTCCTCCTCCCTTCACATTCCTCCTTCCTCCCTCTTCCTCCTCCTCCCTCCTCCTCCTCATCCCTCCTTCTCCCTCCTCCTCCTTCCTCCCTCCTCCTCCTCCTCCCCCTCCTCCTTCCTCCTCCTCCCTCTCCTCCTGCTCCTCCCTCCTGCTCCTCCCTCCTCCTCCCTTCACATTCCTCCTCCTCCCTCTCCTCCTCCTCCCTCCTCCTCCCTCCTCCTCCTCTCTCCTCCTCCCTCCTCCTCCTCCCTCCTCCTCATCACTCCTCCTCCCTCCTCCTCCTTCTTCCTCCCTCCTCCTCACTCCTCCCCCTCCTCCTCCTCCCTCTCCGCCTCCTCCCTCCTCCTCCTCCCTCCTCCTCCCTCTACCTCCTCCTCCTCCCTCCTCCTCCCTCTACCTCCTCCCCCCTCCTCCATTCACATTCCTCCTCCTCCCTCTTCCTCCTCCTCCCTCCATCCTCCTCTCTCCGCCTCCCTCCTCCTCCTACTCCCTCTACCTCCTCCCTCCTCCTCCCTTCACATTCCTCCTCCTCCCTCCTCCTCCTCCCTCCTCCTCTCCCCTCCTCCTCTTCCCTCCTCCTCCTCCTCCTCCTTCTCCTCCTTCTCCCTCTTCCTCCTCCCTCTTCCTTCTCCCTCCGCCTCCTCCCTCCTCCTACTCTCTCCTCCTCCTCCTCCTCCTCCCTCTCCCTCCTCCTCCCTCTCCTCCTCCTGCTCCCTTCTCCTCCTGCGTTCTCCTCCTCCCTCCTTCTCCCTCCTCCTCCTCTTCCTCCTCCCTCCTCCTCCACCCTACTCCACCCTACTCCTCCCTCCTCCTCCTATTCCCTCCTCCTCCCTCCTATTCCTCCCTACTCCTCCTGTCTCCTCCCTCCTCCTCCCTCCTCTTCCCTCCTCCACCTCCCTCTTCCTCCTCCCTCCTACATTTACCCAAGACAGACAGACAGTCAGACAGATAGTCGGGAACGGGATCTTATATGACTACTTATATAATTTAAATGAGATGCTCTCCACCATGGGCTGGGCCGGGTCAAACAGACAGACAGATAGATAGATAGATAGACAGACAGGCAGACAGACAGACAGACAGACAGACAGACAGACAGACAGACAGACAGACAGTCGGGAACGGGAACTTATATGACTACTTATATGAATTAAATGAGATGCTCCCCACCAGGAGTTGGGCGATGCCGGGCCGGGTCAGACAGACAGACAGATAGATAGTCGGAACGGGAACTTATATGACTACTTATATGAATTAAATGAGATGCTCCCCATCAGGGTCTGGGCGAAGACGGGCCGGGTCAGACAGACAGACAGACAGACAGATAGACAGACAGACAGACAGACAGACAGACAGATAGTCGGTAACGGGAACGAGAACTTATATGACTACTTATATGAATTAAATGAGATGCTCCCCACCAGAGTCTGGGCGAAGCCGGGCCGGGTCAGCTAGGTAATATATAAGATATAAATAGTTTCACGGTTGTGTGCAATATATGACATATAAATAGTTTCACTTGCCGTTCAGATGGCAATTGCAAAGGACATGTAACGTTTTAGAATAGTAGTGAATAGTGAAAAGAGTAGTGATTAATGAAAATAGTAGTGATTAGCGAAAATAGTAGTGATTAGTAAAAATAGCAGTGATTAGTGAAAATAGTAGTGATTAGTGAAAACAGAAGTGATTAGTGGAAATAGTAGTGATTAGTGGGAATAATAGTGATTAGTGGAAATAGTAGTGATTAGTGGAAATAACAGTTATTAGTGGAAATAGTAGTGATTAGTGGAAATAGTAGTTATTAGTGGAAATAGTAGTGATTAGTAAAAATAGTAGTGATTAGTGAAAATAGTAGCGATTAGTGAAAATAGTAGTGATTAGTGAAAATAGTAGTAATTAGTGAAAATAGTGGTGATTAGTGAAAATTGTAGTGATTAGTGGAAATAGCAGTGATTAGTAGAAATAGAAGTGATTGGTGAAAATAGTAGTGATTAGTGAAAATAGTAGTGGTTGATGAAAATAGTAGTAATTAGTGGAAATAGTAGTGATTAGTGAAAATAGCAGTCGTTGTTGAAAATAGTAGGGATTAGTGGAAATAGTAGTGAGTAGTGAAAATAGCAGTGGTTGAAGAAAATTGTAGGATTAGTGGAAATAGTAGTGATTAGTGAAAATAGCAGTCGTTGTTGAAAATAGTAGTGATTAGTGGAAATAGTAGTGAATAGAGAAAATAGTAGCGATTAGTGAAAATAGTAGTGATTAGTTAAAATAACAGATGTTAGATAAAATTTTAGCGATTAGGGAAGATAGTAGTGATTAGTGAAAATAGTAGTGATTAGTGAAAATAATAGTGAGTACTGAAAATAGCAGCGATTGATGAAAATAGTAATGATTAGTGATAATAGTAGTGGTTAGATAAAATAATAATGATTGGGGAAAATAGTAGTGAATAGTTAAAATGGTAGTGAATTAGTGAAAATAGTAGTGAGTAGTGAAAATAGTAGTGATTAGTGAAAATAGTAGTGATTAGCGACAATAGTAATGATTAATGAAAATAGTAGTGATTACTGACAATAGTAGTCATTAATGAAAATAGTAATGATTAGTGAAAATAGCAGTGATTGATGAAAATTGTAGTGATTAGTGAAAATAGTAGTGATTAGTGAAAATAGTAGTGGTTGGATAAAATAACAGTGATTAGGGAAAATAGTATTGATTAGTGCTAATAGTAGTGATTAGTGAAAATAGTAGTGAATTAGCGAAAATAATAGCGATTAGTGAAAATACTAGTGATTAGTGGCAATAGTAGTGATTAGTGAAAATACTAGTGATTAGTGGCAATAGTAGTGATTAGTGAAAATACTAGTGATTATTGAAAACAGTAGTGATTAGTGGAAAAGTAGTGATTAATGAAAATAATTGTGATTAGTGGCAATAGTAGTGATTAGTGAAAATAGCAGCGATTGATGAAAATAGTAGTGATTAGTAAAAATAGAAGTGATTAGTGAAAATAGTAGCAGTTAGATAAAATAACAGTTTTTTTTAAAAATTAATTGTTTGCATATCCTTTTACAGGACATCGCTGACAACATCAGCATATTTCAGCTGATTATTGTTTCTTAGCAAGATTACGCTCAATAGTTTGCCATTGCTTTCTTAGCGGCCGGCTCACATAGCCCGTAAGCTACTGATGTGATTCGAACCACTGCTGATTCTCACCCTCGTCACGTTATTTACGAGAGTATACGAGATTACGGAGAAAAGTTGCTAACATCCAGGCCAGGAAGCCTTCAAAACAACAGTGATTAGGGAAAATAATAGTGATTAGTGCAAATAGTAGTGATTAGTGAAAATAGAAGTGATTAGTGAAAATTGTAGTGATTAGTGAAAATTGTACTGATTAGTGACAATAGTAGTGGTTGCTGAAAATAGTAGTGATTAGTGAAAATAGTAGTAATTAGTGAAAATAGTAGCGATTGATGAAATAAGTATCGATTAGTGAAAATAGTAGTGATTAGTGAAAATAGTAGTAATTAGTGAAAATAGTAGCGATTGATGAAATAAGTATCGATTAGTGAAAATAGTAGTGATTAGTGAAAATAGTAGTGGTTAGATAAAGTAACAGTGATTAGGGAAAATAGTATTGATTAGTGCTAATAGTAGTGATTAGTGAAAATAGTAGTGAATTAGCGAAAATAATAGCGATTAGTGAAAATACTAGTGATTAGTGGCAATAGTAGTGATTAGTGAAAATACTAGTGATTAGTGGCAATAGTAGTGATTAGTGAAAATACTAGTGATTATTGAAAACAGTAGTGATTAGTGGAAAAGTAGTGATTAATGAAAATAATTGTGATTAGTGGCAATAGTAGTGATTAGTGAAAATAGCAGCGATTGATGAAAATAGTAGTGATTAGTAAAATAGAAGTGATTAGTGAAAATAGTAGCAGTTAGATAAAATAACAGTTGTTTTTTAAAATTAATTGTTTGCATATCCTTTTACAGGACATCGCTGACAACATCAGCATCTTTCAGCTGATTATTGTTTCTTAGCAAGATTACGCTCAATAGTTTGCCATTGCTTTCTTAGCGGCCGGCTCACATACCCCGTAAGCTACTGATGTGATTCGAACCACTGCTGATTCTCACCCTCGTCACGTTATTTACGAGAGTATACGAGATTACGGAGAAAAGTTGCTAACATCCAGGCCAGGAAGCCTTCAAAACAACAGTGATTAGGGAAAATAATAGTGATTAGTGCAAATAGTAGTGATTAGTGAAAATAGAAGTGATTAGTGAAAATTGTAGTGATTAGTGAAAATTGTACTGATTAGTGACAATAGTAGTGGTTGCTGAAAATAGTAGTGATTAGTGAAAATAGTAGTAATTAGTGAAAATAGTAGCGATTGATGAAATAAGTATCGATTAGTGAAAATAGTAGTGATTAGTGAAAATAGTAGTAATTAGTGAAAATAGTAGCGATTGATGAAATAAGTATCGAT
>JACEFZ010024252.1:0-15000 GCA_014155875.1 Cepaea nemoralis | reverse complement strand
TCTTCTTCTTCTTCTTCTTCTTCTTCTTCTTCTTCTTCTTCTTCTTCTTCTTCTTCTTCTGGTGTATGGGTGGGTGGTGGAGAATATGTGGGTGGGTGTGTGCGTGTCGGTTATGGGATGGGTGGGGGATGTGTGTGTGGGTGGGGAAATGTGTGTGGGTGGGGGATCACTGGGTGGGTGGCGGTATGTATGTTTGCCTTGGTCTATGTGAGTGCGTGGAGGTATGTATGGGTGGGTGGGGGAGGTGTGGTGGGTGGGGGATGTGTGGATGGCTGCGGGATGTGTAAGTGGCTGCGGGATGTGAGGGTGGAAGGGGGATGTGTCTCACAACAATGCAATAAGCACTGTTTATGTTCACAAATTTCATTTGACAATGTTTTTCCCCCCTATGTGAATGTATCATGTGTAACATGCATTGTTTGTGCTTACAGAATCCATTTGACAATGTTTTTTTCCCCGTATGTAACTGTAACATGCACATTTGATGAATGAAAGATGAGTGATTGAAAGGGCCGAATGTAAGACGGGCCTGCATGCCCAATTTGTTACCCTTTTAAAATAAAGTTCGTTCGTTCGTTCATTCGTTCTTCTTCTTCTTCTTCTTCTTCTTCTTCTTCTTCTTCTTCTTCTTCTTCTTCTTCTTCTTCTTCTTCTTCTTCTTCTTCTTCTTCTTCTTCTTCTTCTTCTTCTTCTTCTTCTTCTTCTTCTTCTTCTTCTTCTTCTTCTTCTTCTTCTACATCTTCTTTTGCCTCCTCCTCCTCCTGCTCCACCTGCTCCTGCTCCTCCTTCTCCTCCTCCTACTCCTCCGTCTTCTTCTTCTTGTTTATCAACAAAGACCACCACAACCAGCACTGTCTCCTCCTCCGCCTCCTCCTCATCTCCCGTCTTCTTCTCCTCCTCCATCCTCGTCGTCCTCCCCTTCCTCCTCGTCCGCCTTCTTCTTCTTCTCCTACTCCTCCTCCGACTCATTTTTCTTCTTCTTTTTCTTCTTCTTCTTTTTCTTCTTCTTCCTCTTCTCTTGTTTTCTTCTTCATCCTCTTCTCTTTATTTTCTTCTCGTCTTCATTTTCTTCTTCTTATTATTCTTTTTTTTTCTTCTTCCTCTTCTTTGTCTTTTCTCCCTCCCCCTTTTCCCCCTAACATCAATTCAGTCTCATTCTCCAATTCCTCGTTCTCCTCCTCCTACGTCGTCTTCTTCTTCCTTTTAGCCAGTTCTTTCTCGTCCTCTTTCTCAACTCCTCGGTCTTCTTTGTGTTCGCTAACATTCTACTAACCGCATACACAAGAAATCATAGATTGTTTCGTATATTGCTGTAATTGTTAAAATTAACAGTCAGTTTTTTTAAATTGAATTTCATTCTCGGACCAGGTGCCATCATGGAAGCCACCGGGTCATACAACATTGTCCTCCACTACGTGGGCGTAGCTTTAATTTTTGGATCTCTCTTGATTCTGTTGGCGACGTTTTTGGACAAAGGAGATAAACAACAACAGGCACAAAAAACAACAACAGCAACAAAGTAAACATTAAAACTGTGATATTATTTTACTTACATTTCTTATTACTCCATCCTCTGGCAATCTCACTGGATTCTCCATCCTCTGGCAATATCCCTGAATACTCTATCCTCTGGCAATCTCCCTGGATACCCCTTCCTCTAGGAATCTCCCTGTATACTCCATCCTCTGGCATTCCTGGTCCATCACTGCCTCATTTAATTTCATGTAGGAGATGACCGCAATGTTCTGTGTCCAGCTTCATGCTGGTCGATTTCTGCTTCTTCTTCCAATAACCATGCCGTCCATGACTGTTCTTTCCAAACCACGGTGATGATTAAAATGGCCAAACTATTTCCATTTCCGAGACATGATGCTGTCTATGAGTCAATGTTCTTCAATGTACAGATTTTGCATAAGAGGGAAGGGGAGAAGAGTGAAGTTTTTGGATTTTGATTCACGTGTATCAGTGTATCACGTGGACTGTGCTGAGTCTGTGACGGTTACCGTTGATCGAATCTATCCACCAGATTTCTGGTGTTCATCTAGCTTTTTAGCTTTCCCGTCTTGGGCTGCAGTAGAAAATTGCTAGCTGATTGTGCTTTGAAAATGAAAATCGGAAATTGATTAGAGAATTTAAACGTAGACAATTAACATATTTTGAGTACGTTAGGAGAAGAAATAAACTAGATAACTTGGTGATAACTGGCACAGATTGGGGGAAGAAGAACAAAGGGAAGGCAGAGACGTAAATATCTGATCCACGACACTGGTGACCGTGAGAGATTGCGAAACATGACCGCCAACACTTATCGACATGGCACATGATGATTTTATTTAATCGCTACGGAGGTCTGCTGTTCGTAGAGTCACCTTCATCGTCGTTCCGGGAAATGCGAGAGTTGAGGGAAATGAACGAGCGGATAAACTTGCTGACTTTGCATCCCCTGCAGATGGTCACCTATGGATTGTGCAATTATTATTAATGCCTTTAGAAATATGTAGAGAGCGGAGGAATTTGACGGCTTTGAATTTACATAATTGTCTCGAATGAGAGACGTGGGAGTAAGAATTGGCACGACCAGACACGAGAGGCACGTAGGGAGAACGAATGGCCTCGTCATACCAACACAGAACTAGCACTACACGCCGTCGGATGCTGAAACATATGTTATTGTAGGGGATGTCTGGAGTGCAAGGAAGATAACCCAACAAATAATTAACCATCTTCCTAACTAACCAGTTTATTTGTCTCACCTCTATAAATTCAATGAACACATGACACACATAATATGTACGCGGGATATTCAAATGAGAACCTTACATTTCTTTTGTGTGTGAATATATTTTGAAAAAGTAACACACAAATGTATCATTTTTTCCAAGCGTTAAATAAAAGTCCTAAAGCGCCAATGAAATGCTTGGATTCTTGTTTGAAAAATTCTCTTGGTCACTACTCGGCGTGCGTGACCCGGTGGTGAACAGTCTGTCACAGAAGTTAACTATTTTGAAACTTCCTACTCCACGCATACACTTGCTGGACTAACAGGCATGCATCATCATGCTGGACCTTCATTCGACGACACATTTCTGTAGGTGGCTAGAATGCTGGATTCTCCTTCGGAAGACCCAGGTTCGAATCTTCGGTAAGGTGTGGAGTTTGTTTTCTGTAGGGGGCAAAAAGAAAACTCTAATCTGCACTAGCCAGGCTGCCTTAATTCCTCGACTCAAGACCCCACCCCCTCCTCCCCCACTCCTGCACTACACCGCAAGGTACCAGACAGACTGGGTAAACAAAAACGCATAACATAACGTTACTCCTCTTTGGTGCATGTCAAAAGTGGGGCGGTCATCTTTAAACTGTCCTTATGACGTCACCGTGTTCATCTGCACCATGATTTAACGTGCTTAGCATTCTTGACATCCTTAACAACAATATTGATAGGTTACAAGACAATAGCATGGTTACTGTAATTTCTATTACACTTTTACGATTTTGAGTTGAATCCCCCTCGTAGAATATAGTCAGCATGTAGCAGACCCTTTGCCGAACAACTTCATATTAATCACTGCCCAGCGAGCATTTATGAACCACAAATAGGGAGAGATAATAAATAATGTAATGTATTAAGTAATGTCGCATAAATACTTACTTTACAGACTTGTTATTTGAGTGGCATGTTCGTTATTTTAGTTTAATCAGTATTTACTGCGATATAGAATAATTTCACGTTAACTGATTCAGTGCCCAACAAAAAACCAAACATAGTTTATATCGTGGGACGACACCGGCCTGGTTCTCGGTGGTTGCCCATCTATTTTAATTTGGGTTCTAAATTAACCTCTGTCTACACTTTACATCAATTGTCCCCAGGACGGTTCACGGATGACACTACCCATATGAAGACTGTTGCAACATGAAGACACCTAACTGACTATAAGAGAACAACCTTTTAAAAGGCAAATCTAGAATTTTTATTGGAGATTCTGACTCGAACACACAGATGAACAAACCAACAGACAGACATACAGCAATGAATAGTCATTTGGGTGAGAGTAGTCTGCTTGACATTATCATCATCCCACATAGGTATGTCAGTTTAGTATCGAGTGTCAGTGTGTAGAACTAGGTGGTAAGACACATGCACCTGATTCTGTATGATGCCTCCTGGAGCTTCGGAATTTGATCAAGTAAAGTTCAACAGCCATTAGTCTTTTGGCTTTTAACACAATCGAAAGTCACTGCACACAGGTCCACAGCAAACAGCCACAAGGCAAACAAGTTCTCAGGAATTAGCAATGTGTCAACAGCACACAGGCCACTGCAAATAGGCAGCAGCCCTCAGGATACAGCCCCGGATACAGCACACAACAAAGGGCACTCGCCCACAGGAACATCAAAGGGGTTTCTGTAAGCAAGAACAAGCCAGGTGTACCTATCCATCACACCCTTGCACAATACACACTATATCAATACCGTCTACACTAACATCCCATTTATTGTGGTCAGTTCCTCCAGCTCAGACCACAATAGTATTATGTCTGACTTTCCAGACATGTCTCACCGACTGGTTAAGTTACGACTCCTGGTAATCCTAACGTATGTCAGTAGCTTTCCAGCCACAAGTCTCATACCTAATAGATAGAAGATATGATGACAGGTTCCATTCAAGAGGATGGCAGAGTTCCATACCTCCTTTGGAGATCATCAAGTGTTATGGCCTGGATCATCCTTCCTAATCACCATTTTGTCTCATCAGGAAAGTAGATAAGCATATCAGGATACCTCAGGTCAGTACTCCGTGACACCTCCAAGGTTAATGGAAGATACCCAAGCTACATTGATAACTAACTTGAAATACTGAATGAAAGACCAGACAAACAACAGAAGAGTTTCGGGTTCTTGTGTTTGTCGCTTCCTACCTTTCTGCCTCGGATACCTGGATTTCTGTTATGTGTGGTTGTATGAATATATAGACACACATCACCTGAATAAATTCCTTTGGCTGCGTAGGAACTGTGTCGACTCAAACATCCCATACAATCTGATTCCGATAAAAGTATAGAGACAATAGAAAGATAGACCCGCATGACAAAGTATTCCCTTCTCAGTAAGGGAACTGTAGAGTCACACAACACTGATGAAATATCCACGCGATACGTGAGTGGGTGTTTCCCCACCGCTATACTGGCCCACGGTTCAATCCCTAGTAGGTTTTAAGATATCTTTCCCCCTTCTGACTAAGCCCAGTTAAATAACAACAGGCCCATAGGTCGATAACAACTTCCCAGCTTATATCCTCCTACATATTTGGGTTTCACCGTAATGAGAAATGCAAGTAGTTCTCGCTCGTCACATGAGTGCTTGACAAGTACTGGTTTCAACCACTCCACCAGATGATGATTGAAACATACTAATGTCAACATATTCATTAAGGGAATCAAATTAAAGCTCTGTTCAAGAGAAATTTCTCTGTCTGAACCATAATCCCCTCAAATACTCCATTATTAAGATAGGGCGTCGAATGTATTGTTAATTTGTTTCCACCAGACTGCTCCACTGAGCTGGCTTAGCAAAATACATTACCGTCTTGTCTGTTGAACACTGTTCTCAGCTTAATCTAGGTCCCAGTACACACACAGGCTTGCTACACAGATAGCATGCCTGTTTAATTAACAGCTGGTGTCCGCTGACGCTAGGTCAACGTGTAAATATCGGTCAGAGTACAGGATACGGCGCAACTGGCCGACCTGGTCAAGAATTGACTCACCACTGAAATACCAACTATAGTTAAGTGACGCCAAGTATACAAGGGTTGTTACCTTTAAAGTTTAGGAACAACTATGCAACAGACATCGACCCGGTAGGTTCATCAAGCTCTGGGCTGTAGGTTCCCTCTGGAGCCCCAAAAGTACAACTTGATAAAGCTGGTCAAAGACACGGCCCTTCGTCTCAAGGACAACAATGCCACCACTGCAGATCAATCTCTATAAGAGTTGCACAGATTACAGCTGGCGGACCTGGCCGTGAAAGGATAGCTACAACAACACCATTAGCTGTGGAACATTCTCCGGCTCCCCGTGATGTCAGTTATACAGCTGGCCATAGAAGCGGCCTCCTTTCTTGATGACTGTCTACCGAATGGCTTCTTCGTGTCAGGTCTGGAAGAACACACTCCCGGAACTGCCGAAAACTTCCGAGCATTACCTCACGAAAGTGAAGGCAACCCAGCATTCCCCGAGTTTTAGCAGAGTGTGCGAATTACAACAGGACAGATCTACGCACACTCAAATAGTTGAGTTATGATTCTCGGGACCCCTGTGAAGTTCATGCCAATCCCGATACATAACATCTCAAGGACCCAGAAGACGGTCCCAACTCTGTTACTCGGAAATCCCCCCTCACCCGCCATAAAATGTGGCCTAGCAACGAGACGGGGTGGGGTAGAGTTGGTACTGTGTTGTCCTGTCTGAGACGCAATTGCGTTTCGCGACAGTTTACAATCAAAGAAACAAGTATTATAATGCAGGAATCACACAACTTACGTGAATTAACTAGATAAATCCTTCAAGTCGAAATATACACATATTCAAACCCAAAGCAGACGTAACTACAGTCCCTAAACTCAAGGTATTCATCCAGCTAACCTTTCGAGGGGATGACGTAATGCAACGTCTACAAGACCGGCTTACTACAGGCCGTAGGCCGTACCGATTCCTACACCAGGCCGTTTACATTGGTAGAACAGAGAGACAACTTAACAAACGGGTGTCAGAACACATACCTCAATGGGTCAACAAGATACAACACACAGGGGATGCTAGCCTCGTGGGGTCAACACACCGGAAGCTTCCGGCGTCTTAAATCGGTAGGCACATTGTCGACAGTGGCCATATGGTGGACAGAAACACTGCATTTCGCGTGTTGTTTAACACACAAAATACTCGCTTGTTAAAATTTGCAGAAGCAATTATGATCTATCAACGCAAGCCAGAATTGTGCAAACAGAAAGACATGTTAGTCAGCTTAAAATTACCGTGGTAGATAAGTGACATTACTGTGCGAATATGTGTATATTTCGACTTGAGGGATTTATATAGTTAATTCACGTAAGTTGTGTGATTTCTGCAGTATGTACCTGAGATACAGCGAAATATGCCAGGCAATAAATCGTACAATCTATTGTTTGTGTCTTCGTTATTCAAATTCACTACGGGAAAACATTGTTTTGAAGTATTATAATGTAATTTTTCGTTCACTGGGCATTGACATTGCAGAAGAAACCACGAAACAAAACACATAACAAGATGACCCTAGCATGGCGGTATATCGGCCTTCTGTCCGAATGGAAGGTTACATTTAGCGACGTATTATCCTTCGCACTGAATCAGTTAACTGAAGCAGGAATTATCTATAGAAACTAATTTGGTTCTTCAGTTAAGAAGGAAGAATGTAAAAGGAAATATATGGGCATTACACGACTCTTCGGGAAAGTTATTGTTTGTGACATGCCACACTCATGTTAGAAAACAGGGTTGCAGAGCTGGTAATTATCATTATCATCATCTTCCACTTTTGCCGTCAAACGTCGTGGGGATGGCATTCCATCTCTCCCCAATCATCTCACCTCACATTTGTTGATTTTGCGCAAGTATCATTTGGATCATGTCTAAGCTTGACATTAGTAACATAGGGTTGCATTAGTAGTATTATTATTCTTATCATCATCACCACCATCGTCATCATCATCATCCTCATCATCATCATCCCCAACATCATCATCATCCTCATCATCATCGTCATCCGCCTCCTCCTAATCTTTCCTCATCATCCACCTCCCTATAAACCTCGCCATCATCTTCATCATCATCACCGTCATCATCATCCTCATTATCATCCTCATAATTATCATCATCATCAATATCATCACTGCATTATTATTTTGGTAAGATTCTTTACACTTATTTATTCGTTATTGAAAGACAAAGATGAAACATGTGTTTTGTTATTGAGCGGTATTTTTCTACTCATTATGAAAATGTGTAAATAAAATTCTAAAAATATTTTAACACCCGTGTTAATATATACGTCTTTATGTATACATGCATGCATAAATGACAATCTTAAGCTCTAATGATAAGCAACCTATAAAAGGTCGAACCGGGTAGATATCTCAATCAGTCATTCATTCATTCGGTAGCATGTCCTTTGCAGAACCTCGCTCCCATAACAACCTTCCTGAACATTTCTCGGTCATGAGCAAGATGTTCTGCATCCGATACACCCATCTGGAGATCATCTGCTACATCCTGCACCCATCTTCTCTTTGGTCGTTCTCTTGCTCTCTTCCCGGGAATATGCCCCTCCATTATTGTCCTCTCCAAACTATCATGACGTTTCAAGTGACCAAAAGAGAGTGAAGAAAAACTGTGGGGGACAGTGAAGAAAAACTGTGGGGGACAATGAAGACAAAGTGTGGGGGATCAGTGAAGACAAACAGTGGGGGATTAGTGAAGACAAACTATGGGGGTCATTTAAGAAAAACTAGGGGGATAAGTGAAGACACACGAGGTGGGGGATCAGTGAAGACAAACGGGGAGGGGGACCAGTGAAGACAAACGGGGAGGGGGACCAGTGAAGACAAATGGGGTGGGGGACCAGTGAAGACAAACTATGGGGAATCAGTGAAGACAAACGGTGGAGGATCTGTGAAGACAAACTATGGAGGGTCCTTTAAGATAAACTGATGAGGGATCAGTAAAGACAAACGGGGTGGGGACCAGTGAAGACACACGGGGTCGGGGGATCAGTGAAGACAAACTATTGGGGATCAGTGAAGACAAACTATGTGGGACTAGTGAAGACAAACTGTGGGGGGACTAGTGAAGACAAACTGTGGGGGACCAGTGAAGACAAACTGTGGGGGGACTAATGAAGACAAACTGTGGGGGACCAGTGAAGACAAACTGGGGGGGGGGGGGGAGGAGGGGACTAGTGAAGACAAACTGTGGGGGACCAGTGAAGGTAAACTGTGGGGGGACTAGTGAAGACAAACTGTGGGGGACCAGTGAAGACCTCAAGTGTATATGTAATGTTCATGTGGCATACACATAGACAGCAGCAAACGTTCATCGCTGGAGAAGAAGAACTAGGTGGAGGAGGATAATGATAAGAAGAAAAAAAAAGAGAAGGAGGAGGAAGAGGAGGAAAAATAAGGAGTAGGAGTTGAATTAGGAGTAGAAGGAAGAAGAAGGAGAAAAGGAGGAGAAGAAGAAGAAGAAGGAAGAAGAAGAAGAAGAAGAAGGAGAAGAATTAGAAGAAGAAGAAGAAGAAGAAGAAGAAGAAGAAGAAGAAGAAGAAGAAGAAGAAGAAGAAGAAGAAGAAGAAGAAGAAGAAGAAGAAGAAGAAACCGAAATGCCTAGTTAAATAAGTCTTACTTCAATATTACAACAGGAAAGGGAAAAACAAAACAATAGGCTAAACTATAACGATTGCCAGTAAGTAAAACCTATATATCCATGTCACTTATTAGTACCGAAAAAAACACCACCAAAAACAAAACAAAACAAAAAATATTGGAGGATCCTTAAGACGCATTGAGCATATGGTGCTAATTGCATATTTTCATGGATCAGTCAGAACTTCGTGCGTGATGGGGTCAGTATCGCACTGGCAGCCTTTACTTCCATAGACGTTTCCTGGCACCCAATTTAGCCTAACTCGAACTGGGAACACAGGTCAATTCTAGATATTGAAATCCAGCCCTTTAAGACGTGAACTCATGACCACCGGGTCGGTAGGCTAGCGCCTGGCCCACACCCTTCCACAGCTAGCCTTCGGGCTGATACAGTAAGGGAAATACTATCCTTCCACACCCTTCCACAGCTAACCTTCGGGCTGATACAGTAAGGGAAATACTACCCTTCCACACCTTCCACAGCTAGCCTTCGGGCTGATACAGTAAGGGAAATACTACCCTTCCACAGCTAGCCTTCGGGCTGATACAGTAGGGAAATACTACCCTTCCACACCTTCCACAGCTAGCCTTCGGGCTGATACAGTAAGGGAAATACTACCCTTCCACACCTTCCACAGCTAGCCTTCGGGCTGATACAGTAAGGGAAATACTACCCTTCCACACCTTCCACAGCTAGCCTTCGGGCTGATACAGTAAGGGAAATACTACCCTTCCACACCTTCCACAGCTAGCCTTCGGGCTGATACAGTAAGGGAAATACTACCCTTCCACACCTTCCACAGCTAGCCTTCGGGCTGATACAGTAAGGGAAATACTACCCTTCCACACCTTCCACAGCTAGCCTTCGGGCTGATACAGTAAGGGAAATACTACCCTTCCACACCTTCCACAGCTAGCCTTCGGGCTGATACATTAAGGGAAATACTACCCTTCCAATTAAATACTACCGTGTGAAACCATCAAAAGGAGAGACCACGTATCCCTACCTCTGAGTGTCAATCATGTATTAATGCTTTGATCCGTTAATTTCATCCCACGGTAAGCTCTCAACAGCTGACACCATTGTGTATGTAAAATTTTCATAAAATAGTCCGGAAATTAGCAAAGTCTCTGTCATACTGTCACAAAAATGACAACTAAGATTAATGTTATGACAGTTTGTTTCGTTGTTTCTCTGCCGGATCCCAACCTACCACAGTTTGTTTCGTTGTTTCTGTGCTGCATCCAACCTACCCTAATCGCTACATTTTATATAACCACATCTGCTCTACTGCTTATTGTTCCATTTTAAGAAGATTAGGCAAAAGGTCGGGGAAGCCATTAAACATTGAATATTGCGTTAGTCAAAGTAACTGTGATATCTTGTCGCGGCGGTTCGAGTTAAGCATGGCTGCTTTATTTAATTCATATGTTTGGATCTTATGCTCCTTTTCTTGTGGATAAATAAAACCAAGGTTTGTTTGTGGGACTGGATCATTAATTGTTACTTTATTTAACTCTTAAAGAACGCCAGACCGCCTTGCACAAGATTGAATAAATGGTTTGAGTGTCGGTCGTTCAGAAATCAATGGCGAACTACTGAATGTAAACTTACCAAGAAATAACAAGCAACCAGAAAAACACAGGAGTTGACTGCGACGACCTGTAAAGGATATGCAACTAACTATTTGTAAAGAATGTCATTGGAATGGCGTTCTCTGGCTTTACACTCAAATGTAATCCATACACGCGCTACTACTACTGCACTGAGCTGATTTGTGTGTGTGGATTAGCTTTCTCTATTACTAGTGTCCCTCGTCAAGGGGCGAACCCACTCTGACTTCTGAGTTACTTGTAATTTACGTCCACAAGTTAAGGACGAGAAGTCAAGGTTTTAGTCCAACTGACTGGTGTGGGGGTTGAACCCGCTACCACGGCATCAGCACACCGGATGTTTAGGAACGAGCTCTCTGATCCATTCGCCCATCCTGACCCCTCCAGGTATTGATACGAGATTTGTTTCGCTGAGTTGCAATTACTACGAACGGTTATAGTTTGATTATTTTCACTGTCCAAAAATGTTTACATACGTGCTTATTCTTCTTATAGTCCTTGCCGTGTGGCGTTGGTTATTACGTCTATCAGCAACCTTCACCCTCATGTACTGCCAATCGTTTCTTGTTCCGATAATCCCCCATGCCATGATGTCAAATTATCCAGCATCTTCTCTCTTGGTCTTCCCCTCCCTCTTCTCCCCTCCAACTTTCTTGTTGTCACGACATACTCCAGTTTCCACTTCTCAAGACGTGCCCAAAGATTGTGCATTATCCGCTCCTGACGCCAGTAACCAGTTCTCTTAGTGAGTTAAACCCTTTAATGATATCTTCCTTGCTCTTTCTATTTGCCCACAGTGTTCTCATCATTGAGGTAAGGACAGTCCCACATGTGATATAAGGTGTATTTTTAATGGCTGTACAGTGTTTGAAAATATTGCCTGTGCAAGTTGTATATTCACCCTCTGTAACATTCATGCAACATAATAGGTAAATACAAATCTTGTACCGGCAATATTGCCAAACACTGCACAGTTATTAACAATACACCCTAATACCCTTGGTGTGTGAGGTGTTAACTGATTCAGTACCGAAGAATAATATATCGCAAAATGTGACAGTCCATTTGGACAGAAGGAAGATATATCGCCATACTAGGGTCATGGTGTTATTTGTTTTATTTCGTTGCATCTTTCACACTTTCAATACTCAGTGAACGGAAATCTATGTATGTATGTATGTATGTATGTATGTATGTATGTATGTATGTATGTATGTATGTATGTATGTATGTATGTATGTATGTATGTATGTATGTATGTATGTATGTATGTATGTATGTATGTATGTATGTATGTATGTATGTATGTATGTATGTATGTATGTATGTATGTATGTATGTATGTATGTATGTATGTATGTATGTATGTATGTATGTATGTATGTATGTATGTATGTATGTATGTATGTATGTATGTATGTATGTATGTATGTATGTATGTATGTATGTATGTATGTATGTATGTATGTATGTATGTATGTATGTATGTATGTATGTATGTATGTATGTATGTATGTATGTATGTATGTATGTATGTATGTATGTATGTATGTATGTATGTATGTATGTATGTATGTATGTATGTATGTATGTATGTATGTATGTATGTATGTATGTATGTATGTATGTATGTATGTATGTATGTATGTATGTATGTATGTATGTATGTATGTATGTATGTATGTATGTATGTATGTATGTATGTATGTATGTATGTATGTATGTATGTATGTATGTATGTATGTATGTATGTATGTATGTATGTATGTATGTATGTATGTATGTATGTATGTATGTATGTATGTATGTATGTATGTATGTATGTATGTATGTATGTATGTATGTATGTATGTATGTATGTATGTATGTATGTATGTATGTATGTATGTATGTATGTATGTATGTATGTATGTATGTATGTATGTATGTATGTATGTATGTATGTATGTATGTATGTATGTATGTATGTATGTATGTATGTATGTATGTATGTATGTATGTATGTATGTATGTATGTATGTATGTATGTATGTATGTATGTATGTATGTATGTATGTATGTATGTATGTATGTATGTATGTATGTATGTATGTATGTATGTATGTATGTATGTATGTATGTATGTATGTATGTATGTATGTATGTATGTATGTATGTATGTATGTATGTATGTATGTATGTATGTATGTATGTATGTATGTATGTATGTATGTATGTATGTATGTATGTATGTATGTATGTATGTATGTATGTATGTATGTATGTATGTATGTATGTATGTATGTATGTATGTATGTATGTATGTATGTATGTATGTATGTATGTATGTATGTATGTATGTATGTATGTATGTATGTATGTATGTATGTATGTATGTATGTATGTATGTATGTATGTATGTATGTATGTATGTATGTATGTATGTATGTATGTATGTATGTATGTATGTATGTATGTATGTATGTATGTATGTATGTATGTATGTATGTATGTATGTATGTATGTATGTATGTATGTATGTATGTATGTATGTATGTATGTATGTATGTATGTATGTATGTATGTATGTATGTATGTATGTATGTATGTATGTATGTATGTATGTATGTATGTATGTATGTATGTATGTATGTATGTATGTATGTATGTGCGTGCGTGCGTGCGTGCGTGCGTGCGTGCGTGCGTGCGTGCGTGCGGTGCGTGCGTGCCGTGCGTGCGTGCACGTGTGTGTGTATGTATGTATGTATATAGTGTGTGTATGTATGTATGTATGTATGTATGTATGTGTGTGTGTGTGTGTGTGTGTGTGTGTGTGTGTGTGTGTGTGTGTGAAACAGGAGGTAGAATATCAAGGACAGGAAGATGTAATTACCTATACTTAGGTGCTCAAAGACAAAGAAGCGCAACACTGACTTTTAATGGGCCATAGAAGAAAAGGACAATCAGAAGAAGTAGAGAAAAGAGCACTGTATATAGTTCTCCTCAGTTAACAAGAAAAGGGGTAGAATTAGACAGAAGATTCCAGGAGTTCTTAGGGCGGGGGATATACTGTTGTACACCCCAGACAGAAGATTACACCACTGGACTGTAACAGGATCAATGAGTTTACACTATAAACTACAGACTAAACAAAACAAATTAAGAACAACAAAATTTGGCTTTTATTGACAGAACTGCATGATTTAGTGACAAACAGGCATCCTGGCATGTCACATAACTGACATATACAGAAATGGGAACCTATGTTCCACAGTAATCACTGCTGCCTAACATCGCCATGCACATGACTAGGTACCCATCTCCACAAAACCAACGAGGGACAATCACAACAAAGAAACCTCAATGTAACAACAACATAACAGCAGTGTATGGACTCTATTGTTTATCATCTCAGGACTCATGGACAGTCAGTACATACAGAAATGGGAATCTGAAAATACCCACAGTTAGAGATAACTGCTGCCTAGCACTGACTACAGGGGGGGTCTCAAATGACAGTGAAACCTCAACCATGTTTTAATTGAGTCTAAGGCAACCTCAATACCACACAAGACACCCACATCACATAAGTCGACTGGGGCCAGATACAGCGAAGAGCATAACATACCCAATAAAAAAACTATAACCCTAACAGCAGAGATATAGTGGCATAAAAAAAGTAAAACAGTAAAGATGGGTATACGAAAGGGAATGTGAGTGGCCACGAAATTAACCAGAGCGGGGCTCAAGTTTTCTCTACAAAAAACCATGGCCCGGGGTCACTACCTGCAATGCATGACAAGTACAACATCTAATTAATATTCATCAAAAATCATTATTTTCATCAACACATGGACTTCACAGGACAACACTACAGCAATGGTGTATGCAAACAGTGTCCTTTGGCACAAACATAGACATGGACTGTGTAAGTTTACACCAACCACATGATA
>JACEFZ010024251.1:0-65643 GCA_014155875.1 Cepaea nemoralis | reverse complement strand
ATTAAATCCACTTATTAAATCGTTACTTTACCTTAAGTTATGACTAGCGCACTTCTATCGGAATGTTCACATTCACTTCAAACTCGGACAAAACAATTTTTTTTCAAGTTTGCATTTGATTCAAAACCCGGACGAAAGCCACCACATTCGCACTTATCAGAGTCTTGCATAACACAAGACAAGTAGCTCGTTTTCTGGCAAGTGTGAAGTAATATCAAACTATCAAATCACACGAAGTGAATATCCGAAAGTATTATTCACACGTTTTATTGACGCGCTGCATTTATTATCGCACAAACATCGCGCACTGACAATCCATAGCAATCATTTCAGCATGAACAATATCACTACAATACATAATAATACATGCAAGCAATAAACATCTCACTTACAAGTCAAACTACTCAAGCGTTCGAACCAGTCTCCCACTGTCGTACAGGCTAGCTCTCAATGCAGATTCAAACACAACTCGCGACCTGTCCGTTCAACAACCTAAGCCCGTCTGCCAGTTCTGGCGTCCTACACGCTACATGCTCACGTCAGCTGGTGTCCCCTGCAAGGTTCACGGGGTGAACTCAATTGCTGTGCGTGGCTGCTTATCCAGGCGTCGGCAAAGACGCCGCGTTCTCTCTGCCGTGTTTAACATTACTCAGGGTTGCGTGTTGTTATGGTGTCTGGCGTTGGTACAGACAACGCGTCGCAACCTCGGGTGTGAGACCTTGACACATCCCCCAGCCAATTGGGTGCTGATCCGCCACAGCCTGCCTGCTTCAATGGGTGCTTGGGGCTAGGACAAAATCTGAATCGCAGGCTGTAAAACCAATGCACCAGGTACAAACAAAAATAAAAATACAAACCTCAAGCTACGGCTTGCAACCTGGAACGTGAGAACCATGTGTCCAGGATTTTCCACTAACTTGACCAATATTGACGATGTGAGAAAAACGGCTGTGATTGATGCCGAACTCAATCGTCTTAACATTGATATTGCTGGCCTGCAGGAGACTCGCCTCGCTGAGGAAGGGTCACTCAGGGAAAACAACTACACCTTTTTCTGGAAGGGTAGAGGGCAGGAAAAAAGGCAACACGGTGTGGGCTTTGCAGTGAAGAATTCGCTACTGTGAATGATTGAAATTCCAGCAGGAGGAAATGAAAGACTATTATCCCTGCGCTTGGCAACCTCTTGTGGGTTTGCCACCATTATTACTGCATATGCACCGACACTCGATTCCTCTGATGATGTGAAGGATTTGTTCTATGAGGAGTTAGACTCCGTGATCAAGGCAGTTCCAAAATCTGACTACATTTATATGCTCGGTGATTTCAATGCTCGTGTGGGCAAGGACTCGAGTTCATGGCCGGTGTCCCTTGGAAAATACAACATCGGTCGCATGAATGAAAATGGGCAAAGGCTGCTGGAGCATTGCACCAGTAATGACCTATGTATTACAAACTCTTTTTTTTAAACAAAAGAGATGCATAAGGTCACATGGAAACATCCAAGATCCGGCCATTGGCACCAGCTGGACTTCATCATCACACGGAGACAACATCTGAACCATATATCATTGATACAGATCATTCTTTGGTTGTTGCAAGAGTTAGACTGAGACCAAAGAGAATCTACACAGCTAAACACAAATCTAGCCCCAGGATTATTATTATTAACACTCATGATCCTGAAAAGTGCTTTCAGTTTCAACAGCAACTTGAAGACGCTTTCATTGATACACCAGAAAATTGTACAGTAAATGAAAAATGGGGTCAAATTAAGGAAACTCTTTATAAAACTGCCGTAGGGGTTTACGGCACTGTGGATCATAAGAGGCAGGACTGGTTTGCGGCCAACAGCGAGACTCTGCAGCCCTTGATTGATAAGAAGAAGAAAGCTCTCTTACGAAACAAGGAAAGACCAACGCGTAACACTCTGAGTGAGCTAAGGCAAGCTAGGAAGGATGTGCAAAAGGCTGCCAGGCAGTGTGCAAATGATTATTGGATCAAGTTATGTGAGTCCATTCAAATCGCAAGTGATAAGGGAGACATAAGAAGCATGTATGAAGGAATAAAGAAAGCCTGTGGTACAGTGATAAAAGAAGTGCACCATTGAAAACCTTGACTGGAGAAGTCATCACTGATAAGAAACAGCAGATGGACAGATGGGTAGAGCACTATTTGGAGCTTTACTCAAGTGAGACCAAACTAGCGAATGATGCCCTTAACGCCATAGAGGCTCTACCAACTCTTGACCACCTGGACACACTTCCCACCATAACAGAAGTTAAATGTGCTATAAATGAACTTGCATCTGGCAAGGCTCCAGGTAAGGATGGGATTCCAATAGAGGTTATCAGGAGTGGGCAAGACACACTCACTATACAGATCCACCAGCTAATAGAGCTTTGCTGGCGTGAAGGACAAGTCCCACAGGATTTCAAAGACTCAAGCATCATAACACTGTACAAGAACAAGGGCGATCGGAGTGACTGCAACAACTATAGGGGTATCTCACTTCTGTGTATTGTTGGAAAAGTATTTGCCAGAATTGTTCTGCGCAGACTTCAAGTCCTAGGAGATCAAGTCTACCCCGAAACACAGTGTAGCTTTCGACAGAACCGGTCTACCACTGATATGATATTCTCATTGCGACAAATGCAAGAAAAATGCCGTGAACAGAATCATCCACTGTTTATTGCCTTCATCGACCTCACAAAGGCATTTGATTTGGTCAGTCGTGAGGGTCTGTTCAAGGCACTAAAGAAGATTGGCTGCCC
Source organism: Cepaea nemoralis (assembly GCA_014155875.1). Lineage (NCBI taxonomy): Eukaryota > Metazoa > Mollusca > Gastropoda > Stylommatophora > Helicidae > Cepaea > Cepaea nemoralis. The sequence continues at coordinate 62,872 of JACEFZ010024251.1, read as the reverse complement.
ACCAACTCTTCTGTCCATTGTGGAGCATGAAGGGTATAATCAAGTTTGATGGTGCAACTTCTGAAGAATTTGAAATCAAGAGTGGAGTTAAGCAAGGTTGTGTACTAGCTCCCACCCTCTTTGGAATATACTTTTCACTTCTACTGAAATATGCATTTCGTGATCAGGATGGTGGTATATACATTCACTCACGCTCAGATGGCGGCCTCTACAATGCTCAGAGATTGAAGGCTAAGACCAAAATTAGGAGGGTACTGATCAGAGAGTTGCTTTTTGCAGATGATGCTGCAGTTACGACCCACTCTGAGGAAGAATTGCAATGTCTACTATCTGCATTCTCCAATGCTTGTTCTGAATTTGGTTTAACAATTAGCAAAAAGAAGACACAGATTATGTCACAAGGTGCACATGGGGTACCATCAATCTTTATTGACGACGCCGAACTAGAGATAGTAGACCATTTTACATATCTAGGATCAGTGGTAAATAGTAAATTATCCCTAGATCAGGAAATCAACATCCGGATTGGTAAGGCAGCAACAACAATGAACAGGTTAAGAAAAAGAGTCTGGGAGAACAGGAAGCTTACTGCCAAAACAAAAGTCCTTGTCTATCAAGCCTGTGTCCTTAGTACTCTTCTCTATGGCAGTGAAACCTGGACAACTTATTCACACCAAGAGAACAATTTAAACAGCTTTCATATGCGGTGTCTGCGAAGAATTCTTGGTATTAAGTGGCAAGACAAAATCACAAATACTGAAGTATTGGAAAGATCAGGTTGTGTGACAGTTTATTCCATGCTCAGTCTTCGTAGACTTAGATGGATAGGACACCTTAGGAGGATGGATGATGGTAGAATACCAAAGGATATCTTTTTTGGTGAATTACAGATGGGTAAGAGATCTCAAGGTCGGCCTCTACTACGATACAAAGATGTGTGTAAGCGGGACATGATTGATACAGGCATTGATAATGCACATTGGGAGCAAGTCGCCGCTGAACGTGTTGCATGGAGGGCAAATATAAGAAATGGAATAAAGTCAAAGGAGAAAATTATTGCAGAAAAGTCACACACCAAGCGTTTGAGACGTAAGATGGTGCATGATGGTGGAAATGACCACGTGTTCACATGCACCCACTGTGAACGGACATTTACAGCGCAAATTGGCCTTATCAGTCACACTCGCTACCGCCATAGTTAAAAGTTATTATGCCTTTTTAGAGCACAAACTATCGTCTGTCAAGACGGCAAGGTGCCAATGTCTATAGTCAAGCAATTGATATTTTTAAATGCTAGTTATTTCCCTTATAATAATATTAGGTGTTTATGTCCACTACTCATTGTTCTTCAACGTGTTTTTCTTTTAGCTAACTGGTTAATTCAGCAGAATGCTTGAACATAGTCGTAACTCTTACGCGGAGCAAACACGGCAGGGGGGGGGGGGGGGCTTCCGATCATCAAAAGTAAACCCCCTTCCCCAAGCATTTCGGCTGAAACACAGATTCCTCACAGACTGCGGACAGTGAGGTGGAGAGCACAGGTGTTCAGCAGCCAGGTGGACTCGTAGAACAGAGTCCTGCAGTAAAGATTTATGTGTGAGGCATACCTCAGGGTCAGGAAGCGAGAGTACAAGAATGACAGGAAAACGCTACACTTACCACTGAAGATGAGGATGATGATGGCTGGCATCAGAAATATCTCGGTGCTGGCGATGAAGCGGAGGATGTTGACTTGTTGAGTCTCCAACTTGCTGATACGTTATCATCAAATCCTCCCAACTTAGGGTTGTTAAGCAGCACTCAGTTGTAACATTCTACCCGTAAATAGTTATTGTTGTTGACAATAGTGTCACAGCTTGTCAAGTGTTCGAAAAACATCACATGTTTCAACTTCACATCGAACAACCAGTAAAACATTGTAGTTTATTGTTCATTAGTTAGTTAGTCGACAGAACATCCTCGTTGCACATCGAACCATTCAGTCCATAAGTGCTCGGATCCCCTCCTCAGCAAATCCCGCAGTGTGTAACGGCTAACGACGCCAGTTCTGTGTTGGTTTATCAATCTTCTTTGGCTTCCTGCGTAGTGTTCTTGTTTGGCCACTCCTCTTTTAATTTGCTGCTCCAGCAGTCTGGCCATTGTTGTAGATTCACAGTCATCACTTGGTTCTCGCAAAAGTCTCACTTCTCGTAGAGCATTCAGAATGTCAGCCTGGTCCATGGCGCGTCCGCCCTCCACAGTAGCCTCACCTGCGAGCTTGTCAGCCCGCTCATTTCCTTGTACTCCCGCATGACCTGGCACGAAGATGAAATCAATCTTTGCCAGCCGAGACCGCTTCAGAGGCAGCAACCATTCTCTTCGGATCGACCCCTCCTCTATCCTCTTGATCATGTTCATTGAGTCGCTAAGGAAACAAGCCCTAGTGAATGTCTGTGTCTCGAGCCATGTTATTGCTTTACTTACTGCCATGACTTCCATGGTCAGGCTACTTGTGGTTTCAGTGAAAGCACCAGAGTCCTCCTTCACAATTCTCCCTCCGGCCCGAGCTGTAAAGGCCCATGAGCTTCTCACATGTCGGACGACCGACCCATCTGTGTAGATGACCGCGTCACCGTCTAGCGAATTCTCGAAAATCAACGCTTGTACTTCAGCCTCAACAGCAGCCGGATTTTCTTGTCTGCATTTTCTATCTAGTTGGATGCAAACTGAAAAGGATGTGCAGAAGTCTGTTGGCACTTGCACCCACTCCTCGCCAGGTTCTAAGTCCTCAAGTGAACACACCTGTTGAAGAATGTCTTCGGCTTGACCCATCCACGACCGTCCTCTTTTTAACCTGCTGCCCTTCACCTTCCTAATTTCACTATGCAGTGGATGTTGTGTGTTTGCGTTAATTCTGAGGTAGGCGCGTGCCCTGCAAACTTGTATTCTCTCTTCAATGGTTGGAAAATCAAGAAGGTAGCGCATCGCCCTGCATGCTGTATCTCTTGTACATCCAAGAATAATGCGCATAGCTTCATTCTGTATCCTTTCCATCCTTTCTATCTGCTTATGGCTGAGAGTCAGGATTGCCATTGCATACTCCAAAACAGACATGACCAGCCCCTCGTACAGAAGACATAGATGGCGCTGCTCACAGTTTGCTGCCGCCATCACCCGCATCGCTGCCAAACCCCGCTTGGCCTTTGTTATCACCTGGTCTATGTGCACATTATAAGCAAGGCTTCGATCAAACCGTATCCCCAGGTAATTCATTGCCTGCGTTCTTTCCACCGTCTCTGAACACAGCATTACAGTTGGTGTTGGATTGTTGACAATATGATTATTCAACGAGAACCAAGTCACTGTTGCCTTTGTTGGGTTGACCATTGCCCCAGCTTCATCACACCAAGTACTTATGCGATTGAGTTCGGTTTGTAGTTCCACAGCAACCTCCTCTCTATCCTTACCCTGACGATACACTAAAACATCATCGGCATACGACAATGTCCTGCCAGGTCCAGTGATCTGCTCACTGGTGATTCTCACTGTGTAGGCGTTGAACAGTACCGGAGATAATGGTGATCCCTGTGGTAGGCCAGGATATATTGTTGTTGGTTCCGAAGTCCAACTGCCACATCTACAAACTACTTTCCGTTGGTAGAGGGCTGCAGCGATCCAACTAAGGAGGAATGGACTTACGTTTAGTTCAAGAAGCTGAAACATTAAAAAATCCAGTGGTACTCTGTTGTATGCGTCCTCAAGATCAATCGCTGCAGCAACGGTTTCAGTGCCTGAGTGGAAACCTTCATAGACATCATGGGCAAAGACTGCTGCATTGGTCCAGGTTTCTCTTTTTGGACGGTACCCACCCAGGGTAGGTGGGAAAACACCTTGCCTCTCTAGTTGGCTTGATATTTTCATGGCAATTACCTTCTCCAGCAGCTTGCCTATTGTATTCTGCATGGTTATAATTCGATATCCCTGAATTTTTTTGTGGTCTTTGTCAGGCTTCGGCAAGGGAATCAGATAGCTGTGTAACCATTCCTCCTTGATGCTAGCACTCCCTATACTGTTGTTGTACATGTCTGCTAGTTTCTCTAGCTCATTGTCGGTACACCTATTTATGTCGTCGTATCTTATGCCATCAGGACCTGGAGCGCTGTTTTTTTATCGTCGAAGCACAGTCTTGATTTCTTTCACTGTCACTGTGTCTTCCTCCGAAGTGTTCTGGGCCTTGCATCTGTCTGAGGTGACCTCCTTGGCCAGATTTTCGGCCTCCCATGTCTGTCTGGTTGCTCTGCTCAAGGTAGCGTTCAAAGAGGGCTTTGCCCTTGTCCTCGTCAGTCCTCTGCCAGGTGAGGTCAGCACCTTGGAAGTCTGAAATGCTCTTATTCTTGACTACACCACTCATGCTTTTATGTAGTCGCCAGAACAATTTCAGTGACTTGTCTGTGCTTACTCTTTGACACACCTCTGCCCATTTTTCGCTTTTAACCACCTTGACCAGTTTTTTGAAATAGCTTACTTTTGTGTGCATCTCTCTTTCTAAGTGCAAGCAGGGACTAGGATGACCAGCTCTGTTCTTCTTGGCATTTTGCCATCTCCTTACAGCACTACGCTTATCCACCCAAGCCTTCTCCACCTCGAGACTCCACCACGGTGGCTGCTCCCAGCTTTTTTTCCTGCCCTGAAACTTTCTGCGCTTGTCACGTCTTATTTTACTCATCACATCTTGCCCTGTACTGTCATACTGGAACGTCTTTACCTTTAGCTTGTGCTGCCTGGTTCTGCCTTTCTCCACCAATATGCTGCAAGGGTGGTGGTCGCTGCCATGGTGTCCTAGGACACCCCATCTACACACTGTAGTGAGTGAAGGTGAAACTAGCGCCAGATCAATAGCACTGTCCTCATCGCCCGGACGGCTTGCTGTCCTGGTGACACAGCCACTGTTGATACAAACCAGGTCGATGGTTTCCAGTGCAGTCTCGAGCTCCTCCCCTTGTGTATTGGAGGAAGTGTTTCCCCATGATCTGCCTTTAGCGTTGAAGTCACCACAGAAAGTAACATTTCTCTCGTGGCCTAATATGCCACTTAAGCACTGCCACTTCTGGGCTCGCATTGCGGGTATAAACATTAACCAACACGAATGGTATACTGGAATGCACTCTCAATGCCTGTATTTGTATATCGTCACTGTCCCAACTGGACATGTCTATCTCTGACGCCACCATGCTGTCGCGAACGAGAATCGCCGTTCCCAGATGTCGTCTGTTGTAGAAACATTTGAAGCCGGCAATTTGGAGTAGCTGATCGCCCAGTCTCGTCTCCTGGAGTCCTACAATGTCGTTCCTGTAAACTAGGGTTTCTAAAATAGAGCCCCGTTGTTTTACACTGGCACAGTTCCAATATAGAATACGGATGTTCCTGAGTCCTAGACGGTGACACTTGAGTCTAAAACGTCTCAAGCCACCTCGCTTACCTTGCTTCTTTGTCCCTGCGCGGCTACCACGCCGCTTCGTTATGCTGACTGCTGACCGCTCGGAAAAAACACGTTCTTCCGACATGTTGAAAAAACGTAAACACAGACGGCTGAGAACCACACACGCTGCTAAAAATTTACTCAAGGAGGCTTCGCTCGATGCACGAACTCCGTAGCACCCGCGCTGATCTTGAGTAGAAACTCCTGGTTTTACATCCTGGCACACCAATTACACACAAGAGATGAATAAATCCATCCCCTACGCGAAAAAGTTAACGAACACAAAACAACACGACCGTCCGTCGCTATCTTGCACCAGGTGTGACATCTACAGCTGCCAGTTGATCAATTGGTAGAACATTATTGCTGATCTGTGTCGGAGCTGATGGTCTGCCTGCCATAATAATATGTCTTTCTGGGAGAGTGTATTCGCAATCAAATTGCGAATAAACGAAGTCTCTATTCGCAATCAAGAGTAGATACGAACAAGCTGTGGGAAATCCTTAAACAATATGGAGTGAGTACACATCTAACAAACCAATATAGAAGCTTATACAATTAAGCCCAAGTGTGCCCCTGCCTGAAGTCTGAGTGGGTGTACCTGATGGTGAGGGTCAATGGTAATAGGAAAAATAATCCACATGCAAATATCAGTCCAGTGCACTCTCCAGTAGTGGCAGCTATTAGTAGTAGCACGTATATTGGCTACGCTTCCGTTCAATGCGAATGAATAAACAACAACAACAACAACAACAACAAATTCAGATATCCTATAAACCTATCATGGTATATTTGATATCTCTGTGTCGATCAATATGTTTCAATGAATTAATCCTGACACTGTGATGATTGACGTGATATATTTGATATTTCCGTGAATTAATCCTGACACTGTGATGTATGGCTTGGTTTGGCAAATCAACAGAATGTGTTTTTTTTAAATTCCCGGGCATGTTTACGTTCAGTAGTTTGCCATTTCTTTCTCAACCACCGGCACTCATACCTTTGTATGAAAACCAACGCAAGGCGGTCTGCTTCCAAATCGCCGCAGCTAGGTTTCGAACACGGTATGCAGGATTACGAAATGCATTCATAACCACTTCACTCCTACAGACCCGGCGACTATTCATGTCTGTTTCAGAAGGTACAGTTAGTTGGATGTCTTTTACAAGACATCACAATCAACCACGGCATTTATTCTAGAAGTTGGTGTTGTTGTTGCCTTCCACTTATGTCGTAAGGCGTCATGGAGAAGGTTTATTGAAGCTGCAGTTCCTCCAGTTTCCTACCGATTTGCTAGACCCGTCATAGTTCTTTACCTAATATAAGACCGCAACGGCTTACTTTAATAAATAATGACTATCAGTTACCAGTAAGTTAGCTAATTTTGTCAAAATGCCGAATAACTGTCTTTGTACGCTATCACTTAATTAATTTCTGAAAATGAAAAAAAAAAATAATAAAATATTTCACCGGTGGGGAATCAAACCACGGTTTCTTGCTACACAGGCGGAGATACTTACCGCTATGCTACTGAGGACACGGTGAAATTAAACAAAAATATGTCATATAGTCAAACACATGTCCGATAACGTCTTGCATGTCACGTGACTAGCCTTTGACCCTAAGATTCCCTGTAAGGGATACTTTTTCACTACAGAGTTATGTCCTCATTTGGAACCGGTATTCGGAAGAGTGCCAATATATTGAGTACAAATTGATAATTGATATTAATAATAAGATAATAAAAATAGAGCGTGTGTAGCTGTTTGGTGTGATTTGGCCGTTTCCGGATACTCCTCGTCTTCTGTGTCAGTGGCGATGAATAATTTTCTTAACGATATGTTGTCGTCTTCCTCTATGGTCTGTCGTTGGTCGTTTGTCTTCCCTGTAGGAATGTCTGGTTTGTTCATTTTCTTTTGTGTAGCTGTGGGAGAATCGTCTTCATAAGTCGACATTTACCGCAGAAACTTGTATAAGTTTATTCCCCTGGGTAAACGCAGATAAGTGACTGGACTATCTCATCTCGGTAACACGGTGTACCTGAGTAGAATAGAATCCATTATGAATTTCCCCAAAATTCTTTTAACACAGTATCCTTTAAAATCCATCCATCATGTGCCATGCCGGAAAGCGTAGGCGGTCACGACTCGTCATTTCACTCGATCACCGGAGTCGTGGATCAGCTCAGTGTTCATGCCCCGACCATGCCACGGGGCCAAGCAATCCAGGTATTTAATTCTCGGTCTTCCCCTTGGTCTCCTCCCTTTGATCTTGCCAGATGTCACTAAGTTCTCCAATTCATTTCTTATTATAACATGCCCAAAACATGTTGACTGTCTACGTTTAATTTCTGTAATCAATTTACGATTTTCATTTGTCTCTTGTAGTACTTGGTCATTGGTTTTTCTGTCTGTCCCAGGTATTGTTTGCATTCTCCTCAGAAACCACAGTTCCACAGCCATCAGATGTTTTTAGCTTGACTGCTCATTGTCCAAGCTTCACACAAAAGTACAGGCTCTATATAGCACACCAACACTCTTTTTTTATTGCCAATTTGTGTTTGTTTTAATCTTGCAAAAGGCTACCTTCGCCGTGGCGATTCTTGTTGTAATCTCTTCAAGGCATCTCCCATCAGATGTTATGACTATTCCGAGATAATTATACCGATTGAATTGTTTAAGAATATTCCCATTTACCTGTATGTTACATTGTGGTACTTCCTTCTTCCTAGTGACGACGATAATTTGTATCTTCTTACAATGTAATTATAACCCCAGTTGCTCACTGCGTGCAACAACCGCAACTACAAGATGTTGCAGATCCTGCTCATTGTCTGCAATCAATACTGTATCACCTGCACATCTAATGTTATTTATGTTACGTCCCCAAATAATGGTTTTTTCATATCTTCTACATTCCTGAAACTATTTTCACTGCATCGGGAAAAAAGATCTGGAGACATTACACGTGCCTGTCTCACACCTCTCTTAATAGGCTGATATTGACCTACTTCCTTATCAATCATTATGGTATGGCAGCTTGTTGATTCCAATATACGTATTTTTTTTTACAAGTCTAAAGTCTTTCCCCATCAATTTGTGGATCTGTAAGCATCTTTATCATATTGGCATGTCTTACTTTATAGAAAGCCTTTGGGTGGTCAATACAGCATAGATGTTGGTGTTTGTTTCCTTCTACAGAACATTCAATTAATGTTCTCAGCATATATACAGCATTTATTGAACCCTTGCCTTTTACAAACCCACATTGTTCTTCGCATATTTCTATAACCATTATAATTGCTACCTCTGGCTGTTTTTCTCTCCACCAGAAAGGATTATTGCTATATTCCTCGGAAGTTGAAGCCCTCTGGTCTCAGATATACCTAAAATGTGAATATTCTGGCTTCGCATTTCTTTCTAAATGTTATCAAAGGTTGGGAGGTGTGTTGTTAATTTCATTTAAATTGTATGTGGCCTTAAGAGGCCAGTAAAAAAATGTTTTCCCCCACAGAGGGGGATATCAGACGATTATTAATAGCTTTTATATTGAAAGTATACAATTGAAATGTCATGAATAAATGTGGAACTTCAAAGTTGATTATAAAATGTAAGTAAGTAAAGATTAAAGACACATTTTATAAGTAATATAAAAGAATTATTCTCTATATTTAAAATCTACGTTTTTATTAATTGTCTTCTTTATAAAAAATTATAGCAGAGAGATATTTAAGTTAGTTATTTATAATATTATAGTCAAGCAATTGGCATTTTTTAAATGCTAGTAGTCTCCCTTACAACAATATTGGATGTTTATGTCCCCTACTCATTGCTTTTTAACGTGTTTTTCTTTTAGCTATCTGGTTAATTCAGCAGAATGCTTGAACATAGTCGTAGCTCTTACGCTGAGCAAACACTGCAGGGGCTTCCGATCATCAAAAGTAAATCCCCTTCCCCAAGCATTTCAGACCGTTAAGTTCTTAATCGAAGAAAACAGTAACAATGGTGATATCAAAGAAAAAGGGAACACCAAAATGTGACTTAGAAATAGAAGGGGAAATTCTCAACCAAGTGGATAATTTTAAATACCTAGGGGCACTTATAACATCGGATGGAAGATGTACAACAAAGATTAAGAGCAGAATAGGGCAAGCAAAGGCCGCATTTCAGAAAATGAAGAGTATCTTATGCAATAAGTCGCTATCAATGATTTGTAAGAGAGTGCTGAAATGCTATATAGAACCAATTTTGCTGTATGGCAGCGAATCTTCGAATGTAAATGAACAAATTATGAAGAACTTAGAAGCAACAGAGATGAAGGATTTAAGACAAATGTTGCGAATTCCTTGGACTGCCTGAGTAACTAACCACGATTGCCTGAAAGAGGCTAATGAAACCAGACAATATATACAACAATACAACATTCCTCGTCGGTGAAGTAAATTTTTTTTTTTTTTTTCATTTTCAGCAAATAGGTCAAAATATTAAACATTAGGAACTAAAATGTAGAACTGAGAAACTCGAAGCATGCGAATAAAGTGTGATGATCGAAGAATGGGTGTTTTGTGGGGGACTATTGTGTTGACATTCCGGCGGAGGCATTATGCACAGTGTATCTGTGCAGGCTGTTGTTTGTCGAGACTCCTATCTTTTCCACTTTTCACATTGGGCAGTGGGGAGCATTTTGTGTGATATTCAATGGCACAGGTACGGAGCATAATGGGGACCACCCATTGCTGTGAAGTTGGAACTGCGATCGAAGCATATTACTGTCAGCTTGGACCAAAATTATCAGGACATACAAAGTAGGTCGGTAACGTAAACTAACATGGATGCCTGCTAACAGTAAGTGTACAGAAACGAAAGTTAACAATTCTTGAACTCGCCTGGGGACAGAATTATTTGTAGGGATCGTTATTTGTATTGGGGATACCTGTTCTGAAAAATTATTCTTGATATTTAAACAGGACTAACGTAATATAAAAATAAAACGGGATGCCAGAAGAACGGACAGAAGTAAGAAGAGGGGTGATTCATTAAAAATTAGGGAGAATTCAGCAGAATTAAACTCGCAACAGTGAACATTCCTATTTAATTTAAACTAACCACTTCTTGTACTTGTATCACAGTAACCATGATGATATAACAATGCTGAGTGTTGAAGGCACGTGATCATATAGTGGACAAGTCTCGTCTTTTATAAATTCAAGCGTTTATTAGGTGAAAATCATTCATCTTCAAACATGATGGAACACTCCGACATTCTTGTTGTTTACCTCCTGAATTCCCAGTCCCCAAGTGACGTGTGTGCAAGCCCTGGATACGTCTATCCAATCGTGCACACACGTTCACAAACTATGGTTTCCCACTAGTTAATGAATGCGCAGCATTCCCCAACTCTTTACTCCCAAGCTATACTGTTACACTTGTACTTAGACTTCTTAATGGCTCAAACTAAAATTGACTAGTGAGCAGACGCTGTGACATGTTTGTTACTTCCCGCAATTCTATTACGAATATAATTTTCCTCTATTCGCAATTCTATTGCCATTGCTAATTAGTAATTGTAATTCTATACCCATGTGCGAATCGAAACAGAATTGGAATACGACAAGACAAGAGGCAACATCAGTAACAACAACAACAAAATATAGGGAATTCAAGAAAAGAAAAAAAAACATTGCAGAGCTCATCGAATGAGGTTGTTCAACGCTGGCATCAGTCCCATCAGATGGTGCAGTTGTTGCTATGCCAGCCGCTGCTGCCTCTGATAACGTAAGAGATGCCTTACCTGCTGCCCCAGTTGAAGCAAAGAAAGAGGAAAAGACAAGAGTAAGATAGAGTCTGAAGAACCTGACGATGACATGGTATTTGGATTGTTTCATAAGACACATTTTTATTCATGAAAGTGTATGCTAATGATCTTTGTGAAAAGAAAACAAAATATTTCTTCAAGTACAATTTGATAACTGTTTTAAAATGCGACGTATAAAATGTAAACCAATAGAATTCACTACAGCAGACACCGACTTTAAAGAAAATACAGAAACTATTTTCACTGCATCGGGAAAAAAGATCTGGAGACATTACACGTGCCTGTCTCACACCTCTCTTAATAGGCTGATATTGACCTACTTCCTTATCAATCCTTATGGCAGCTTGTTGATTCTAATATATGTATTTTTTTTTTACAAGTTTAAAGTCTTTCCCCATCAATTTGTAGATCTGCAAGCATCTTTATCATATTGGCATGTCGTACTTTATAGAAAGCCTTTGGGTTGTCAATACAGCATAGATGTGGGTGTTTGTTTCCTTCTACAGAACGTTCAATTAATGTTCTCAGCATATATACAGCATTTATTGAACCCTTGCCTTTTACAAACCCACATTGTTCTTCTCATATTTCTATAACCATTATAATTGCTACCTCTGGCTGTTTTTCTATCAACCTGAAAGGATTATTGCTATATTCCTCGAAGTTGAAGCCCTCTGGTCTCAGATATACCTAAAATGTGAATATTCTGCCTTCGCATTTCTTTCTAAATGTTATCAAAGTTTTGGAGGTGTGTTGTTAATTTCTTTTAATTTTTTTTTCCAACTTTTATTTCATACAAAGCAATGTGTATTTACAAGGTGTAGTGTGTGTTTCTTTTGTTTGTGTATATTACAGAGCGTTGCCGTTTGTTAGTGTTAAGTGTGACATTGTGAATAAAAACATATACATCCATATATACAGTTATGATAATATGACATTTGTGGCATAGTGCATGTAGATACACATTCCTTGCATATGCTTCACTTCCACTTCCGCAAGCGGAATGCATGAAACACTTGTCTATCTCTCCCTCTCCTCTCTCTCTCTCTCTCTCTCTCTCTCTCTCTCTCTCTCTCTCTCTCTCTCTCTCTCACACACACACACACACACACACACACACACAATCTCGTGTTTTCTGGAGACCACAGTACATTTAAATGCCCCGCACTTGGACAATAAACTTTAAACTATCATTTCCATTAAAATGTGGCTTCTTTGTAATTTCTGGGTCACTTAGCTACTGAGGCGAAGGTCGTTGGTGTTGTTGCCTGATGACAAATTACAGGGTGACGCTCCAGTCCACGATACCTTTTGTTTGGCGAACAAGAATCAGGGATTTACTACTAGTAATTAGAGTCCATGGCCTGTCTCCAGGGAGATAATTGGTCCAAAGTTGTGATAGTGTCTGGGTTTCATATACAATGGGTAGGAATTAAAACCTGGCCACTAAAAGCCACCTTAGTTTACTGGGTACTTAAAGGGCTCATCCAACTTGTTTATACATGGTGGTGCATATTTTCCTTTTGAAACATATAATTACCATATAACATAATTTTAATACTTGAGATACCGACTTGGTTTAAAGGCTGCTACACGCACGCACGCGCGCGCACACACACACACTCATAGACACCCATCCACAATATATTTCATGTTGCACATTCAAATATAATAATGGGAAAATTAATAATAATAGTAGCAGTAATAAAAATAATAGTATTTTTAATAATAATAATATACTTGTAAGATTATTAATACCATCAATAAACACATTTATAGTTGTAGTATCCTTTGTTTAAAACAAGTTATTTGCTTCTTCTGTAATATGTGCTGTCTTCAGCCAAGTCTTTTACGAGATTTGCGCTTGTGGGGCTAAGATTAGAATGTTTGCGACTTTTTGTTGATAAAGTTGTTGGACAATTTCTTTGTTGATTGTTCTGTAATTGTATAGTGCTTTGTTTCTTAATGTCCATATAAGATTTATGTACTCTGCCAATAGCACAAGTAGCTTTGTGTGGATGTTTTGTGTGGAGTAAGGAATGGAATTTATCATTATTGCTTTGTAAACATCTGTTCTTTGTTTGGTATGAGTGTTTAGGATGTTTTGTAGGAGATTTCTTGTTGGCATGATTGTGTTGCATTCGTAATAGATGTGCTCTTCTGATTCTTGGACGTTCCGTCTACAAAGCTGACACTGTAGTATTTGTTTAGTTATTGTTGCTGTTCTCTCTGTTGTTGGGGTCATGCTGTAAACAAGCTGTAAACAAGCCTATATGTAATTTCCTTTGCTTTTGGGGTAATCTGCTTGTTGTGAATATTAGAGAAAATTTCGGTATAATCTTTTATGAAATATCTATGTCCTCTTTTAATTCTGAGATGTACCGGAGTTGCTTGTAATTTAACTAAATGCCTGTAGATTGTATGTGTTTTCTTGTGTAGTAATTTTTTGTGTCCTTTAATGGCTGAAATACATGTTTTGTAGAACGTTGGGAGAGTGCCAAAGTAATGTGAGGATGTATTCCTAATAGGTTTTACGTAAGACAGCCTAATTCCAATGTAATTGTGTGCTAAAGGGTGTTTTTCTGGGTGTTGTAGGATTTCACCTACGTGTTTGATCCTAAGTGCTTGTATTTTGGTTATGTCTTGGAGGGCGATACCTCCATCTTTTTTGTCTTGCCTGAGTGTAGTATGTTTGATACTGTATATGGTGCTGCCAAACACAAAGCGTCTAATCTCTTTGTTTATGTTTGTGACAGTCTGACGTGGAGGATCTAGGACTGTGCACAGATATAGTATTTTTGGGATTATATATGTGTTAACAATGGTACTTCTACCAAATATGGTAGTTGTTTTGTATTTGTACCTCTGTAACATATATGTTATTTTCTTCTCTAGATTTTGCCAAGTGTCTTTGTGTGTCTGATTTGGTTGACATGGGAAGACTATTCCGTACACTTTTATTAGATTGTTTGATGTTAAGTCAAATGGAAAATCCGCCTTATTTTTCCATTTGCCTAAGCCCATTATAGTAGATTTTTGGACGTTTAATTTTGCCCCACTCTCTTTGCCGAAAAACGAGAACGTCTCCAAAATGATCCGTACAGATTTTTCAGTTGTCGGAAAGAAAATGGTATCGTCCGCATAAGCACGCAGCTTTTGTTCACCCTTCCCTGGTATGAACGTACCCCTGACATTGTCGTTCTGTCGTATCTTTTCTAGAAGTGGCTCTAGAGCGACAACGTACAGTAATGGGGACAAGGGACAGCCCTGTCTCACTGACCTAGTCAACCTGAAAGAATTGGTTAGGGTATGGTTTAATAGAATCCGACTTTCCGGTTTCATATATAAAATTTTGACCCATGTCCGAAAATAATTTCCCACGTTGCAGTGTGCGAGAGTTTTGTGGAGGTATGAGTGAGATATTCTGTCGAATGCTTTTTCTTGATCTAAAGAGAGAATTGAGGACTGACAGTTTTTCAGATGTGTGTAGTTGATGGTGTCCCTTATGAAGTGTGTGTGTTGCTGGATATTGCGGTGTTGCACACTACATTGCTGGTCTTCGTGAATGAGAGATGACATTACTGGTTTCAATTTATTCGTCAAAGCCTTTGTTAAAATCTTGTAGTCTACATTTAAAAGCGAGATCGGTCTGTAACTCTTTAAAAGTGTCTTGTCGGTGTTCTCCTTCGGAATAAGAGTGATGTAAGACGTGTTGAAACTGGATGGGAGTTCTTGTTTTTGGAAAGATTCAGAAAATACTGTTAGTAAAAGGGGACCTAGAAGAGGAAAGAAAAACTGATAGAATTCAGCAGTAATACCGTCAGGGCCAGGCGATTTGCCCTTCTGCATTCCATGAACCGCTTGTGTTATATCTGTTAGTGTTAATTCAGTATCTAGTGATAGTTTCTGTTCCTCTGTGAGTTCTTTTGTGAATTTCATAAAGTGTTCTTGCACGTGTGCCTGTGTGTTTTCCTCTGTATAAAGGTTCTTGTAATAATCTTCAAAGGCTAAGGCTATTTGTTGTGGCTCGACTTGTGTATTTCCTTCCCTGTCAATTATCTGGCCTATCTGTCTGCTGCGCTGTATGTTTTGTTCTAAAGATAGGTATTTTTTACTCGGTATCTCTTGTGTTATAGTTTGTAACTTTGTTCGCAGTAAAGCCCCCTGAAATCGATGATGTCTGTGGAGATTTAATTCTTCCTGTAATGCTATGATGTGTGGTGGATTTTTGTCTGTCTGTAGTAAGAGCTTAATTGCATTTTCCAATAATTTTTCTTGTTGTAGTTTTTGCTTGTGTATTACTGCTGCTAGTGTTTGTGTTCTCTCTCGTATAGTTTGTTTAAGTGTTTCCCAGAGTTCTCGCGCATTACCCTCTGGTATCTCGCTTGTGTATGTGAGGATCAGTTTTGTTAAGCAATCTACATAGTCCTGATTTTGTAAAAGTGTGCAGTTAAGTTTCCAGTGGGGAGATCTTCTAAGATGTGGTGTTGCTAGTACTGTGTTTATTGTTGCAACTACAGCCTTATGGTCTGTGAAGTTCAGTGTCTCCTGTAAATGCTTGACTTGATTTATATGATGTGTTATGGGCGCATAAATTCTATCTAATCGCGCTGCTCTATTATGCGCATTGTTTGTGTGTGTTGTATCTATTCCATGGGAATGCATCTGCCTGTATGCGTTTGTTAGCCCATGGATATCTAAAATTGTTTGCAATGTGTCTAATTGATGTTCCTCCTCCCCCGTTGTGTTTCAAATTTGCATTCTTACATCTCCATTTATAAGGTCGTGCGCCGAAAGTACGCAATTAAAATCACCCCCTAGAATGATGTTGTGACCCCGATATGAGCGCGATAATAAATGTTCCAGTGTTTGGTAGAAGAGCGGCTGATTTCTGTAGTCAGACGGTGCGTGTATGTTGACAATTGTGTATTTATTTATGTTATTTCTCACCTGTACGATAGCTATCCTACCCTGACAGTCCCTGTCCTTCTCTATAATCTGCCACCTGTCCGATGTATGTATTATTGCAGTACCCAATCCGATTTGTTGAGTACTAAGACTAAAACATGAGTGTCTTAGATGGTGTGATATATGATGCGTTTTCGTCGGTTTTAACGTTAGTTTCCTGAATTAGTATAAAATCAAGTTTATATTTGTGTATGAGTGGTATAAGATGATTAATTTTTGACCTTATACCTCGAATGTTAATACTCATTATTTTAATTTCCGCTGCCATTTTTGTTGTAAAATAAGAAAAGGTTGAGCATAATTATGTTTCTTGTTTCAAAACGTCTGTATTCATGTTATCATTTCTGGAGATCAGTAGATTCCTTCGCCGGGCTCGAAATCTCTAAGTCAATAATGAGGCGTGGTGAAGAATCTGACAGGTTTCTTTGTCGTGGTGGTGTGTTAATGTTATCACTGTCTATTTCGGTCACTGCGCTGGTCGTTATCTGTTCAGTATAATTACTTACACATTTCTTTTTGTTTGACCTGTGCGCTTCAGGCGGTGTAGGGTAGTCGTGGTTGTTGAGGGGCGGCAGCGTGGTAACCTGTGTTTAGCAGGCTGGAGGTGTCGAGCTCTCACCGTCAGACAGGCTCTTGGTTGAGCGTCCCCTTTTCCGACTGACCAGCTGGAAACCGTCTTCATCCTCCTTACAATGTTGATCTGTCTGGGAGTTCGAAACTTAGGGTTGTTAAGCAGCACTCAGTTGTAACATTCAACCTGTAAATAGTTATTGGTGTTGACAATAGTGTTACAGCTTGTCAAGTGTTCGAAAAACATCACATGTTTCAACTTCACATCGAACAACCAGTAAAACATTGTAGTTTATTGTTCATTAATGTATATAAGTTACCAGGTGTGACATCTACAACTGCCAGCTGATCAATTGGTAGAACATTATTGCTGATCTGTGTCGGGGCTGATGGTCTGCCTGCCATAATAATATTTCTTTCTGGGAGAGTGTATTCGCAATCAAATTGCGAATAAACGAAGTCTCTATTCGCAACCAAGAGTAGATATAAACAAGCTGTGGGAAATCCTTAAACAATATGGAGTGAGTACACATCTAACAAACCAATATAGAAGCTTATACAATTAAGCAGCCATGTGCGGGGGAATGCCCAAGTCTGCCCCTGCCTGAAATCTGAGTGGGTGTACCTGATGGTTAAGTTCAATCTTCTTCTTCTTCAGCATTCCGAGCCATTGAGGTTCTTTGCTGCAAATACAATCTGTCTCCATTCGTCTCTCTGGTGGACCTTCTCTTGCCAGTCGTTGATTCCAAGTGCTTGTAGGTCTGTATGTATATTATCTCTCCACCGCCTTCTTGGTCTACCTCGGGGTCTACGGTCATTTATTTCCTGAGTGTAAGCGAGTTTTGTTTCCCTATTATCTTCCATTCTTTCTATATGCCCCAGCCATTGTAGTCTATTAGCCTTCATGATACCAGTGATTAGCGGGGACTTAAACAAATCATAAATGTCTTTGTTACTTCTTCTTTTCCACTCTCCACTTTGTGTATCCCTAATGGGTCCAAAGATGCGTCTTAAAATTTTGTTCTCAAAGGTTTGTAACAAGGCTTCGTCTCCTTTCGTTGTACTCCAGGTTTCAGAGCCATACAGCACAACTGGTCTGATCAGTGTTTTGTATATTGTGATTTTGGTGTTACGAGATAGCGCCTTTGATTTTAGTAGATGTTGTAGTGCATAATATATCTTATTTCCAGAGTTGATTCTAGTTTGTATTTCTTCCCTTATGATGTTGGAGCAGTTGAAGATTGTACCCAGGTATTTGTATGTTTCCGTTCTTTTAATGGTCATATTATCTATTTGTATGTGGCCAGAGTTTTTAGCCATTCCGTCTCTTGAAATTACCATATATTCTGTCTTATCTTGGTTGATAACCAGCCCCATCTGTTGGGCTTTTTCCTTTAAGTGAGTCAATATTTCTAATGTCTTTTGTTCACTTTGCCCTATAATATCTATATCATCTGCATAACCAAGCAGCTTGGATGTTCCTCCAATATCACATTCCTCCTTTACCTTCCTTACAACTTTCTCTAGAGCCAGATTGAAGAGTAGCGGCGATAGTGCATCACCCTGTTTCAAGCCAGATGTTATTTGGAAGGGGTCTGATTTCCTGCCTTTATATGTTACTATATTATAAGTATCTTCCATGCATAGTTTGGTCATGTTAATTAACTTCCTTGGTATTCCAAATTCCTGCATAACATTCCATAGACTATTCCTATGGACACTATCATAAGCCTTTTTAAAATCCACAAAAATGTTATGGAGATCTCTTTTATATTCCCAATGTTTCTCGGCTATTTGTCGTAAGATAAATATCTGATCTATTGTTGATCTGTTTTGTCTAAAACCCGCCTGGTAGTTCAATGGTAATAGGAAAAATAATCCAAATGCAAATATCAGTCCAGTGCACTCTCCAGTAGTGGCAGCTATTAGTAGTAGCACGTATATTGGCTACGCTTCCGTTCAATGCGAATGAATAAACAACAACAACAACAACAACAACAAATTCAGATATCCTATAAACCTATCATGGTATATTTGATATCTCTGTGTCGATCAATATGTTTCAATGAATTAATCCTGACACTGTGATGTATGGCGTGATATATTTGATATTTCCGTGAATTAATCCTGACACTGTGATGTATGGCTTGGTTTGGCGAATCATCAGAATGTATTTTTTTTTAAATTCCCGGGCATGTTTACTTTCAGTAGTTTGCCATTTCTTTCTCAACCACCGGCACTCATACCTTTGTATGAAAACCAACGCAAGGCGGTCGGCTTCCAAATCGCCGCAGCTAGGTTTCGAACACGGTATGCAGGATTACGAAATGCATTCATAACCACTTCACTCCTACAGACCCGGCGACTATTCATGTTTGTTTCAGAAGGTACAGTTAGTTGGATGTCTTTTACAGGACATCACAATCAACCACGGCATTTATTCCAGAAGTTGGTGTTGTTGTTGTCTTCCACTTATGCCATTAGACGTCGTGGAGAAGGTTAATTGAAGCTCCGGCGCCTGTGACTAGCCCCTTTTCTCCAGTTTCCTGCCAGTTTGCTAGACCCGTCATAGTTCCTTACCTAATATAAGACCGCAACGGCTTACTTTAATAAATAATGACTATCCGTTACCAGTAAGTTAGCTAATTTTGTCAAAATGCCGAATAACTGTCTTTGTACGCTTTCACTTAATTAATTCTGAAAATGAAAAAAAAAAAAAATATTTCACGGGTGGGGAATGGAACCACGGTCTCTTGCTACACAGGCGGAGATACTTACCGCTATGCTACTGAGGACACGGTGAAAATTAAACAAAAATATGTCATATAGTCAAACACATGTCCGATGACGTCTTGCATGTCACGTGACTAGCCTTTGACCCAATGAGTCCCTGTAAGTGATACTTTTTCACTATAGAGTTATGTCCTCATTTGGAACCGGTATTCGGAAGAGTGCCAATATATTGAGTACAAATTGATAATTGATATTAATAATAAGATAATAAAAATAGAGTGTGTGTAGCTGTTTGGTGTGATTTGGCCGTTTCCGGATTCTCCTCTTCTTCTGTGTCAGTGGCGATGAATAATTTTCTTAACGATATGTTGTCGTCTTCCTCTATGGTCTGTCGTTGGTCGTTTGTCTTCCCTGTAGGGATGTCTGGTTTGTTCATTTTCTTTGGTGTAGCTGTGGGAGAATCGTCTTCATAGGTCGACATTTACCGCAGAAACTTGTATAAGTGTATTCCCCTGGGTAAACGCAGATAAGTGACTGGACTATCTCATCTCGGCAACACGGCGTACCTGAGTAGAATAGAATCCATTATGAATTTCCCCAAAATTCTTTCAACACAGTATCCTTTAAAATCCATCCATCATGTGCCATGCTGGAAAGCGTAGGCGGTCACGACTCGTCATTTCACTCGATCACCGGAGTCGTGGATCAGCTCAGTGTTCATGTCTCGACCATGCCACGTGGCCAAGCCATCCAGGTATTTACTTCTCGGTCTTCCCCTTGGTCCTCTGTTCCCTTTGATCTTGCCAGTTGTCACCAAGTTCTCCAATTCATTTCTTCTTATAACATGCCCAAAACATGTTGACTGTCTACGTCTAATTTCTCTAATCAATTTAGGAGTTTCATTTGTTACTTGTAGTACTTGGTCATTGATTTTTCTGTCTGTCCCAGGTATTGTTTGCATTCTCCTCAGAAACCACAGTTCCACAGCCATCAGATGTTTTTTTAGCTTGACTGCTCATTGTCCAAGCTTCACATAAAAGTACAGGCTCTATATAGCACCTCAACATTCGTTTTCTCATTGCAATTGACATATTTTTATTGGTCAGTGTGTGTTTTAATCTTGCAAAAGGCTACCTTCGCCATGGCGATTCTTGTTCTAATCTCTTCAAGGCATCTCCCATCAGATGTTATGACTATTCCGAGATAATTATACCGATTGAATTGTTTAAGAATATTCCCATTTACCTGTATGTTACATTGTGGTATTTTCTTCTTCCTAGTGACGACGATAATTTGTATCTTTTTACAATGTAATTCTAACCCCAGTTGCTCACTGTGTGCAACAACCGCATCTGCCAGATGTTGCAGATCCTGCTCATTGTCTGCAGTCAATACTGTATCATCTGCACATCTAATGTTATTGATGTTACGTCCCCAAATTATGGCTCCTTTTATATCTTCTACATTCCTGAAACTATTTTCACTGCACCGGGAAAAAAGATCTGGAGACATTACATGTGCCTGTCTCACAACTTCTTAATAGGCTGATATTGACCTACTTCCTTATCAGTCCTTATGGCACCTTGTTGCTTCCAATATATGTATTTATTTTTACAAGTCTAAAGTCTTTCCCCATCAATTTGTAGATCTGTAAGCATCTTTATCATATTGGCATGTCTTACTTTATAGAAAGCCTTTGGGTGGTCAATACAGCATAGATGTTGGTGTTTGTTTCCTTCTACAGGACGTTGAATTAATGTTCTCAGCATATATACAGCATTTATTGAACCCTTGCCTTTTACAAACCCACATTGTTCTTCTCATATTTCTATACCCATTAGAATTGCTACCTCTGGCTATTTTTCTCTCCACCAGAAAGGATTATTGCTATATTCCTCGGAAGTGGAAGCCCTCTGGTCTCAGATATACCTAACATGTGAATATTCTGCCTTCCCATTTCTTTCTAAATGTTATCAAAGTTTGGGAGGTGTGTTGTTAATTTCTTTTAAATTGTATGTGGCCTTAAGAGGCCAGTAAAAAAAATGTTTTCCCCCACAGAGGGGGAATATTCCACATTAAACATAGTCCGATGTATTGAAAGTATACAATTGAAATGTCATGAATAAATGTGGAACTTCAAAGTTGATTATAAAATGTAAGTAAGTAAAGATTAAAGACACATTTTCTAAGTAATATAAAAGAATTATTCTCTATATTTAATATCTACATTTGTATTAATTGTCTTCTTTATAAAAAATTATAGTAGAGAGATATTTAAGTTAGTTTTTTATAATATTATAGTCAAGCAATTGACATTTTTTAAATGCTAGTACTTTCCCTTATAACAATATTAGATGTTTATGTCCCCTACTAATTGCTTTTCAATATGTTTTACTTTTAGCTATCTGGTTACTTCAGCAGAATGCTTGAACATTCGTAGCTCTTACGCGGAGCAAACACTTCAGGGGGGGGGGGGGCTTCCGATCATCAAAGGTAACCTCCCCAAGCATTTCAGACCATTAAGTTTTTAATCGAAGTGACTATTCGCAATAGAATTTGCGAATAGACAAAAATTATATTCGCAGTAGAAGTAGGTGACGTGATTATTCCTATGCGTGTAGCTAGAAAACAGTAACAATGGTGATATCAAAGAAAATGGGGACACCAAAATGTGACATAGAAATAGACGGGGAAATTCTCAACCAAGTAGATAATTTTAAATACCTAGGGGCACTTATAGGCCTAACATCAGATGGAAGGTCAAGATGTACAACAGAGATTAAGAGCAGAATATGGCAGGCAAAAGCCGCATTTCAGAAAATGAAGAGTATCTTATGCAATAAGTCGCTATCAATGAATGTAAGAGAGTGCTGAAATGCTATATAGAACCAATTTTGCTGTATGGCAGCGAATCTTCGAATGTAAATGAACAAATTAGGAAGAACTTAGAAGCAACAGAGATGAAGGATTTAAGACGAATGTTGCGAATTCCTTGGACTGCCAGAGTAACTAACCTACGATTGCCTGAAAGAGGCTAATGAAACAAGACAATATATACAACAATACAACATTCCTCGTCGGTGAAGTAAATTTTTTTTTTTTTTTTCATTTTCAGCAAATAGGTCAAAATATTAAACATTAGGAACTAAAATGTAGAACTGAGAAACTCGAAGCATGCGAATAAAGTGTGATGATCGAAGAATGGGTGTTTTGTGGGGGACTATTGTGTTGACATTCCGGCGGAGGCATTATGCACAGTGTATCTGTGCAGGCTGTTGTTTGTCGAGACTCCTATCTTTTCCACTTTTCACATTGGGCAGTGGGGAGCATTTTGTGTGATATTCACTGGCACAGGTACGGAGCATAATGGTTACCACCCATTGCTGTGAAGTTGGAACTGCGATCGAAGCATATTACTGTCAGCTTGGACCAAAATTATCAGGACATACAAAGTAGGTCGGTAACGTAAACTAACATGGATGCCTGCTAACAGTAAGTGTACAGAAACGAAAGTTAACAATTCTTGAACTCGCCTGGGGACAGAATTATTTGTAGGGATCGTTATTTGTATTGGGGATACCTGTTCTGAAAAATTATTCTTGATATTTAAACAGGACTAACGTAATATAAAAATAAAACGGGATGCCAGAAGAACGGACAGAAGTAAGAAGAGGGGTGATTCATTAAAAATTAGGGAGAATTCAGCAGAATTAAACTCGCAACAGTGAACATTCCTATTTAATTTAAACTAACCACTTCTTGTACTTGTACTTAGACTTCTTAATGGCTCAAACTAAAATTGACTAGTGAGCAGACGCTGTGACATGTTTGTTACTTCCCGCAATTCTATTACGAATATAATTTTCCTCTATTCGCAATTCTATTGCCATTGCTAATTAGTAATTGTAATTCTATACCCATGTGCGAATCGAAACAGAATTGGAATACGACAAGACAAGAGGCAACATCAGTAACAACAACAACAAAATATAGGGAATTCAAGAAAAGAAAAAAAAACATTGCAGAGCTCATCGAATGAGGTTCCTCAACTCTGGCATCAGTCCCATCAGATGGTGCAGTTGTTGCTATGCCAGCCGCTGCTGCCTCTGATACAACGAATGAGGTTGCTCAACGCTGGCATCAGTCCCATCAGATGGTGCAGTTGTTGCTACGCCAGCCGCTGCTGCCTCTGATAACGTAAGAGATGCCTTACCTGCTGCCCCAGCTGAAGCAAAGAAAGAGGAAAAGACAAGAGTAAGATAGAGTCTGAAGAACCTGACGATGACATGGTATTTGGATTGTTTCATAAGACACATTTTTATTCATGAAAGTGTATGCTAATGATCTTGTGAAAAGAAAACAAAATATTTCTTCAAACACAATTTGATAACTGGTTTAAAATGCGACGTATAAAATGTAGACCAATAGAATTCACTACAGCAGACACCGACTTTAAAGAAAATACAGAAGAAAAAACACTCAGTCTAATGATGGATAATGAGTATTGATGTGTTAAGAAGCTAAGAAGATCACTCAGAATAGACAGTGGAGATGCAATTTTTGAGAAGAATTAGGAATGTTGAGAAAGTCGTGACACACTGAGGTATTGAGTGCTGCCGGTGGTAAAAGATCACTGACTGACTCATTACAATAATCTCATCTCATCCTCGTTCTTATTGTACCTTGTAGTGTAGAGGTGAAGCATAAACGGGAGAGTGCCCGTTTGTGAGTTATCTTTGTATATCGAAATTATCATAGACTGTTATTCCCTCTAACCATCACCTACATGGTTGGCCTCGTTTTCTGGACTACAAGCTTGTGATAGAGTACAACATGAACGACTAATTACATACCTTAAAGACATAAGTTTAGTTTAGTTTAGTCGGCGGATCAACATCACGGCACACAGGTGTAACCCATAAGTGCTCCATTCTACTCCTAACTCTAGCCTGAGTCTGGAGAATCTCAGCTCTGTGCATGAACTCCGTAGCACCGGCGAGATCCTGAAATACTTTGGGTAGAATTTTTACTCGATTTCAAGACATAGGAGTAGGCGGAAAGGACACCAGACTTATTAGTAACTTGTACTGGGAACAAGTGGCATCAATTAGATGCGGAAATAATTATTTGTTGCCCATAGAAATAAAAAGGATACCGTAGGGATGCATGTTGTCCCAAAGCCTCTTCAACCTATACACAGAAAGAATTTTTAAACAAGTCGAAATGGAAGAATAATAAACAATCTTAGATATGCCGATGATACCGTGTTACTAGCAGAAAGCGAGCAAGAGTTACAACACCTAATGGAACATGTAAACAGGCATAGTGCAGAATGTGGCCTAGATATTAACATCCAAAAACAAAGACTATGATTATTAGCAGTGGAAAGGAGGGGTCATCAATGAACATCACAGTAAACAGGGAGATACTAGAACAAGTAACAAGTTTCTCCTTTCTTGGACGTGTAATAACAGATGATGGTAGAAGTGAAATAGAAATCAAAAAGAGAATAGGAATGGCCTAAAATACTTTCATTCAGACATCAACAAACACATCAGACGTTTCAACTTAGGCAGCACAATTTACTGCATACAGCATAAGACACTCACACATGACAAGAAACTAGGGGGGGGGGGGGGGAATAACACTGCAAGACATAAACACAAAGATTCAAGCGCTGAGAATCCACCATATAGGACACATCCTTAGTCACCCATAACAACACCCACTAGCACTCTACTATATATAAATGAGACTGCAATACCTTAGGGGAGTACATCTTAACACACCACACTACTTTGGAACTATACCTGCGTTCTATAAGACATGTATACAAGCACTCCGAGGGAGTGAGCACTTACTACACCAGACAATACGCCAAATCTACAAATACCTGGTTAAACAACAAGCTCCCCCACTACAAGTTAGAATTAAAAGAGGAAAAACATACTGCATACAAGACTACACATGTACATTTACTAATCTCCACAACCCAAACATCACTCCCAAGGCGAGGGAAATTACATATCGTTTGATCTTTAACATGACACCTACTACCGAAAAACAAGCACACAGGTCAAAACGAATAGCACTATGTCAACTCTGTAGACAAAACATACAAGAAACAGAAGACCACATTTTTTTTAACATGCCCAGCAGTACAGTCCGCACTAGACACTTTAAGACAACTAATTGAAATATTCACCAAAAAGAAGACAGATATGTACAAGGCAATATTTTTAAACACAATACCCAAACCACAGAAAATAATCATACAATATTGTTGACTGCATTAGTAAAGTACGGGTATGTGGTATTGACCTGTAGAAATGCAGCAACATACAGATTCAGAACATACAACAAACATAATACTACACATGGTCCAAAACAAAATGACACAAATATTCAAAAACATATAGACAAAAGGGAATATACACATTTCAAATTTGTCTGTGGCATTTGGATAACGTATACAAAAATATAAATACATCTATATCTGTATTGGTTCATGCATGCATAGATATGTACACATTCCGAATTGGGTGGACAAGATACTACACACAGAATATGGTAGCCTAGACAGGCCGACACACCAGAACAGTCCGGCTTCATCGGTCGGGAGACATGTGCTCGAGAGCGGTCACGTGGTTGAAAGAGACAGTGCCTTCCGTGTGTTGTTCAACACACAAAGTAGTCGATTGTTAAATTTTGCTGAAGCTATAATAATCAACCTTCGTAAGCCGTCCTTGTGCAAGCAGAAAGACATGTTAGTCAGTTTAAAATTACCGTGGTAGACAATCGACATTACTGTGCGAACATGTGTATATTTCAGTGTGAAGGATTTATCTAATTAATTCACGTAAGTTGTTTGATTTCTGCAGTATGTACCTGACGAGATGCAGCGAAATATGCCAGGCAATAAATCGTGCAATTTATTGTTTGTGTCTTCGTTATTCAAAGTCATATAAGCTCCCGTTCCCGTTCCCGACTATCTGTCAGTCTGTCTGTCTGTCTGTCTGACGACCCGGTCTGTCTGTCTGTCTGTCTGTCTATCTGTCTGTCTATCTATCTGTCTGTCTGTCTGTTTGTCTGTCTGTCTTTCTGTCTGTCTGTCTGTCTATCTGCCTGCCTACCTGCTTGCCTGCCTGCGTTCGTCTCTCCCTCCGTCTATCCCACCCTCTCTATGTCTCTATCTATCTATCTATCTATCTATCTATCTATCTATCTATAGCCAGGGGACTTAACCTAAGATATAGCAATGCTACTAAAAGTTATGTCCCTTTATATATCATTTCTTATGTTAAGTCATGTAATTTAATTATTTAATTTTAGTAAGTAAATAGCAGATTCTACAATTTAAAAAAAAACTATGACAGTTGGTTGCAAGGGAATGAAAAGAAGACGTGTAGAAAATTTCATCTCAATCGGATGGACCGTTATCGAAAGCATCAAATACATCCCTACACACCCACATAAATACCTACCTACCTACCTACCCACCCACATAAATACCTACCTACCTACCCACCCACATAAATACCTACCTACCTACCTACCCACCCACATAAATACCTACCTACCTACCCATCCACATAAATACCTACCTACGTACCTACCTACCCACCCACATAAATACCTACCTACCTAACCACCCACATAAATACCTACCTACCTACATACCCACCCACATAAATACCTACCTACCTACCTACCTTCCTATCTACCCACCCACATAAATACCTACCTACGTACCTACCTACCCACCCACATAAATACCTACCTACCTACCTACCTATATACATACATACATACATACATACATACATACATACAAGTCGCTTAAAAATCGACTTCATTGCACCGGGTTTTATCCCATATGGCTCGGTCTCTTTCCGCAGCACGGAAAGCTTCGAACAAAGCACGACCTCCGTAGCTTTTAGTGACGACCCACAGGAGTCTCCGAAACATTTAACTCGTAAACCGAAGGACGCGGCCCGGAATCGAACCTACAACCTTCGGAGCACGAGCCAAACAGCTTGACCACTTCGCCACAGAGACTCCCATAAACTACATTGTGGTACTTCCTTCTTCCTAGTGACGACGATAATTTGTATATTCTTACAATGTAAGTCTAACCCCAGTTGCTCACTGTGTGCAACAATCGCATCTACCAGATGTTGCAGATCCTGCTCATTGTCTGCAATCAATACTGTATCATCCGCACATCTAATGTCATTGATGTTACGTCCCAAAATGATGGCTCCTTTCATATCTTCTACATTCCTGAAACTATTTTCACTGCATCGGGAAAAAAGATCTGGAGACATTACACGTGCCTGTCTCACACCTCTCTTAATAGGCTGATATTGACCTACTTCCTTATCAATCCTTATGGCAGCTTGTTGATTCCAATATATGTATTTTTTTTTTACAAGTTTAAAGTCTTTCCCCATCAATTTGTAGATCTGCAAGCATCTTTATCATATTGGCATGTCGTACTTTATAGAAAGCCTTTGGGTGGTCAATACAGCATAGATGTGGGTGTTTGTTTCCTTATACAGAACGTTCAATTAATGTTCTCAGCATATATACAGCATTTATTGAACCCTTGCCTTTTACAAACCCACATTGTTCTTCTCATATTTCTGTAACCATTATAATTGCTACCTCTGGCTGTTTTTCTCTCAACCTGAAAGGATTATTGCTATATTCCTCGAAGTTGAAGCCCTCTGGTCTCAGATATACCTAAAATGTGAATATTCTGCCTTCGCATTTCTTTCTAAATGTTATCAAAGTTTGGGAGGTGTGTTGTTAATTGCTTTTAATTTTTTTTTTCCAACTTTTATTTCATACATAGCAATGTGTATTTACAAGGTGTAGTGTGTGTTTCTTTTGTTTGTGTATATTACAGAGCGTTGCCGTTTGTTAGTGTTAAGTGTGACATTGTGAATAAAAACATATACATACATATATACAGTTATGATAATATGACATTTGTGGCATTGTGCATGTAGATACACATTCCTTGCATATGCTTCACTTCCACTTCCGCAAGCGGAATGCATGAAACACTTGTCTATCTCTCCCTCTCCTCTCTCTCTCTCTCTCTCTCTCTCTCTCTCTCTCTCTCTCTCTCACACACACACACACACACACACACACACACACACACACACACAATCTCGTGTTTTCTGGAGACCGCAGTACATTTAAATGCCCCGCACTTGGACAATAAACTTTAAACTATCATTTCCATTAAAATGTGGCTTCTTTGTAATTTCTGGGTCACTTAGCTACTGAGGCGAAGGTCGTTGGTGTTGTTGCCTGATGACAAATTACAGAGTGACGCTCCAGTCCACGATACCTTTTGTTTGGCGAACAAGAATCAGGGATTTACTACTAGTAATTAGAGTCCATGGCCTGTCTCCAGGGAGATAATTGGTCCAAAGTTGTGATAGTGTCTGGGTTTCATATACAATGGGTAGGAATTAAAACCTGGCCACTAAAAGCCACCTTAGTTTACTGGGTACTTAAAGGGCTCATCCAACTTGTTTATACATGGTGGTGCATATTTTCCTTTTGAAACATATAATTACCATATAACATAATTTTAATACTTGAGATACCGACTTGGTTTAAAGGCTGCTACACGCACGCACGCGCGCGCACACACACACACACTCATAGACACCCATCCACAATATATTTCATGTTGCACATTCAAATATAATAATGGGAACATTAATAATAATAGTAGCAGTAATAAAAATAATAGTATTTTTAATAATAATAATATACTTGTAAGATTATTAATACCATCAATAAACACATTTATAGTTGTAGTATCCTTTGTTTAAAACAAGTTATTTGCTTCTTCTGTAATATGTGCTGTCTTCAGCCAAGTCTTTTACGAGATTTGCGCTTGTGGGGCTAAGATTAGAATGTTTGCGACTTTTTGTTGATAAAGTTGTTGGACAATTTCTTTGTTGATTGTTCTGTAATTGTATAGTGCTTTGTTTCTTAATGTCCATATAAGATTTATGTACTCTGCCAATAGCACAAGTAGCTTTGTGTGGAGTAAGGAATGGAATTTATCATTATTGCTTTGTAAACATCTGTTCTTTGTTTGGTATGAGTGTTTAGGATGTTTTGTAGGAGATTTCTTGTTGGCATGATTGTGTTGCATTCGTAATAGATGTGCTCTTCTGATTCTTGGACGTTCCGTCTACAAAGCTGACACTGTAGTATTTGTTTAGTTATTGTTGCTGTTCTCTCTGTTGTTGGGGTCATGCTGTAAACAAGCCTATATGTAATTTCCTTTGCTTTTGGGGTAATCTGCTTGTTGTGAATATTAGAGAAAATTTCGGTATAATCTTTTATGAAATATCTATGTCCTCTTTTAATTCTGAGATGTACCGGAGTTGCTTGTAATTTAACTAAATGCCTGTAGATTGTATGTGTTTTCTTGTGTAGTAATTTTTTGTGTCCTTTAATGGCTGAAATACATGTTTTGTAGAACGTTGGGAGAGTGCCAAAGTAATGTGAGGATGTATTCCTAATAGGTTTTACATAAGACAGCCTAATTCCAATGTAATTGTGTGCTAAAGGGTGTTTTTCTGGGTGTTGTAGGATTTCATTTACGTGTTTGATCCTAAGTGCTTGTATTTTGGTTATGTCTTGGAGGGCGATACCTCCATCTTTTTTGTCTTGCATGAGTGTAGTATGTTTGATACTGTATATGGTGCTGCCAAACACAAAGCGTCTAATCTCTTTGTTTATGTTTGTGACAGTCTGACGTGGAGGATCTAGGACTGTGCACAGATATAGTATTTTTGGGATTATATATGTATTAACAATGGTGCTTCTACCAAATATGGTAGTTGTTTTGTATTTGTACCTCTGTAACATATATGTTATTTTCTTCTCTAGATTTTGCCAAGTGTCTTTGTGTGTCTGATTTGGTTGACATGGGAAGACTATTCCGTACACTTTTATTAGATTGTTTGATGTTAAGTCAAATGGAAAATCCGCCTTATTTTTCCATTTGCCTAAGCCCATTATAGTAGATCTTTGGACGTTTAATTTTGCCCCACTCCCTTTGCCGAAAAACGAGAACGTCTCCAAAATGATCCGTACAGATTTTTCAGTTGTCGGAAAGAAAATGGTATCGTCCGCATAAGCACGCAGCTTTTGTTCACCCTTCCCTGGTATGAACGTACCCCTGACATTGTCGTTCTGTCGTATCTTTTCTAGAAGTGGCTCTAGAGCGACAACGTACAGTAATGGGGACAAGGGACAGCCCTGTCTTACTGACCTAGTCAACCTGAAAGAATTGGTTAGGGTATGGTTTAATAGAATCCGACTTTCCGGTTTCATATATAAAATTTTGACCCATGTCCGAAAATAATTTCCCACGTTGCAGTGTGAGAGAGTTTTGTGGAGGTATGAGTGAGATATTCTGTCGAATGATTTTTCTTGATCTAAAGAGAGAATTGAGGACTGACAGTTTTTCAGATGTATGTAGTTGATGGTGTCCCTTATGAAGTGTGTGTGTTGCTGGATATTGCGGTGTTGCACACTACATTGCTGGTCTTCGTGAATGAGAGATGACATTACTGGTTTCAATTTATTCGTCAAAGCCTTTGTTAAAATCTTGTAGTCTACATTTAAAAGCGAGATCGGTCTGTAACTCTTTAAAAGTGTCTTGTCGGTGTTCTCCTTCGGAATAAGAGTGATGTAAGACGTGTTGAAACTGGATGGGAGTTCTTGTTTTTGGAAAGATTCAGAAAATACTGTTAGTAAAAGGGGACCTAGAAGAGGAAAGAAAAACTGATAGAATTAAGCGTTAATACCGTCAGGGCCAGGCGATTTGCCCTTCTGCATTCCATGAACCGCTTGTGTTATATCTGTTAGTGTTAATTCAGTATCTAGTGATAGTTTCTGTTCCTCTGTGAGTTCTTTTGTGAATTTCATAAAGTGTTCTTGCACGTGTGCCTGTGTGTTTTCCTCTGTATAAAGGTTCTTGTAATAATCTTCAAAGGCTAAGGCTATTTGTTGTGGCTCGACTTGTGTATTTCCTTCCCTGTCAATTATCTGGCCTATCTGTCTGCTGCGCTGTATGTTTTGTTCTAAAGATAGGTATTTTTTACTCGGTATCTCTTGTGTTATAGTTTGTAACTTTGTTCGCAGTAAAGCCCCCTGAAATCGATGATGTCTGTGGAGATTTAATTCTTCCTGTAATGCTATGATGTGTGGTGGATTTTTGTCTGTCTGTAGTAAGAGCTTAATTGCATTTTCCAATAATTTTTTCTTGTTGTAGTTTTTGCTTGTGTATTACTGCTGCTAGTGTTTGTGTTCTCTCTCGTATAGTTTGTTTAAGTGTTTCCCAGAGTTCTCGCGCATTACCCTCTGGTATCTCGCTTGTGTATGTGAGGATCAGTTTTGTTAAGCAATCTACATAGTCCTGATTTTGTAAAAGTGTGCAGTTAAGTTTCCAGTGGGGAGATCTTCTAAGATGTGGTGTTGCTTGTACTGTGTTTATTGTTGCAACTACAGCCTTATGGTCTGTGAAGTTCAGTGTCTCCTGTAAATGCTTGACTTGTGTTATATGATGTGTTATGGGCGCATAAATTCTATCTAATCGCGCTGCTCTATTATGCGCATTGTTTGTGTGTGTTGTATCTATTCCATGGGAATGCATCTGCCTGTATGCGTTTGTTAGCCCATGGATATCTAAAATTGTTTGCAATGTGTCTAATTGATGTTCCTCCTCCCCCGTTGTGTTTCTAATTTGCATTCTTACATCTCCATTTATAAGGTCGTGCGCCGAAAGTACGCAATTAAAATCACCCCCTAGAATGATGTTGTGACCCCGATATGAGCGCGATAATAAATGTTCCAGTGTTTGGTAGAAGAGCGGCTGATTTCTGTAGTCAGACGGTGCGTGTATGTTGACAATTGTGTATTTATTTATGTTATTTCTCACCTGTACGATAGCTATCCTACCCTGGCAGTCCCTGTCCTTCTCTATAATCTGCCACCTGTCCGATGTATGTATTATTGCAGTACCCAATCCGATTTGTTGAGTACTAAGACTAAAACATGAGTGTCTTAGATGTTGTGATATATGATGCGTTTTCGTCGGTTTTAACGTTAGTTTCCTGAATGAGTATAAAATCAAGTTTA
The DNA here is from genome assembly GCA_014155875.1 of Cepaea nemoralis. Taxonomy (NCBI): domain Eukaryota; kingdom Metazoa; phylum Mollusca; class Gastropoda; order Stylommatophora; family Helicidae; genus Cepaea; species Cepaea nemoralis. Next base: position 30,141 of record JACEFZ010024251.1, on the reverse strand, counting down.
TATTTGTGTATGAGTGGTATAAGATGATTAATTTTTGACCTTATACCTCGAATGTTAATACTCATTATTTTAATTTCCGCTGCCATTTTTGATGTAAAATAAGAAAAGGTTGAGCATAATTATGTTTCTTGTTTCAAAACGTCTGTATTCATGTTATCATTTCTGGAGATCAGTAGATTCCTTCTCCGGGCTCGAAATCTCTAAGTCAATAACGAGGCGTGGTGAAGAATCTGACAGGTTTCTTTGTCGTGGTGGTGTGTTAATGTTATCACTGTCTATTTTGGTCACTGCGCTGGTCGTTATCTGTTCAGTATAATTACTTACACATTTCTTTTTGTTTGACCTGTGCGCTTCAGGCGGTGTAGGGTAGTCGTGGTTGTTGAGGGGCGGCAGCGTGGTAACCTGTGTTTGGCAGGCTGGAGGTGTCGAGCTCTCACCGTCAGACAGGCTCTTGGTTGAGCGTCCCCTTTTCCGACTGACCAGCTGGAAACCGTCTTCATCCTCCTTACAATGTTGATCTGTCTGGGAGTTCGAAACTTAGGGTTGTTAAGCAGCACTCAGTTGTAACATTCAACCTGTAAATAGTTATTGTTGTTGACAATAGTGTCACAGCTTGTCAAGTGTTCGAAAAACATCACATGTTTCAACTTCACATCGAACAACCAGTAAAACATTGTAGTTTATTGTTCATTAATGTATATAAGTTACCAGGTGTGACATCTACAACTGCCAGCTGATCAATTGGTAGAACATTATTGCTGATCTGTGTCGGAGCTGATGGTCTGCCTGCCATAATAATATTTCTTTCTGGGAGAGTGTATTCGCAATCAAATTGCGAATAAACGAAGTCTCTATTCGCAACCAAGAGTAGATATAAACAAGCTGTGGGAAATCCTTAAACAATATGGAGTGAGTACACATCTAACAAACCAATATAGAAGCTTATACAATTAAGCAGCCATGTGCGGGGGAATGCCCAAGTCTGCCCCTGCCTGAAATCTGAGTGGGTGTACCTGATGGTTAAGTTCAATGGTAATAGGAAAAATAATCCAAATGCAAATATCAGTCCAGTGCACTCTCCAGTAGTGGCAGCTATTAGTAGTAGCACGTATATTGGCTACGCTTCCGTTCAATGCGAATGAATAAACAACAACAACAACAAATTCAGATATCCTATAAACCTATCATGGTATATTTGATATCTCTGTGTCGATCAATATGTTTCAATGAATTAATCCTGACACTGTGATGTTTGGCGTGATATATTTGATATTTCCGTGAATTAATCCTGACACTGTGATGTTTGGCGTGATATATTTGATATTTCCGTGAATTAATCCTGACACTGTGATGTATGGCTTGGTTTGGCGAATCATCAGAATGTATTTTTTTTTTAAATTCCCGGGCATGTTTACGTTCAGTAGTTTGCCATTTCTTTCTCAACCACCGGCACTCATACCTTTGTATGAAAACCAACGCAAGGCGGTCGGCTTCCAAATCGCCGCAGCTAGGTTTCGAACACGGTATGCAGGATTACGAAATGCATTCATAACCACTTCACTCCTACAGACCCGGCGACTATTCATGTTTGTTTCAGAAGATACAGTTAGTTGGATGTCTTTTACAGAACATCACAATCAACCACGGCATTTATTCCAGAAGTTGGTGTTGTTGTTGTCTTCCACTTATGCCGTTAGACGTCGTGGAGAAGGTTAATTGAAGCTCCGGCGCCCGTGACTAGCCCCTTTTCTCCAGTTTCCTGCCAGTTTGCTAGACCCGTCATAGTTCCTTACCTAATATAAGACCGCAACGGCTTACTTTAATAAATAATGACTATCCGTTACCAGTAAGTTAGCTAATTTTGTCAAAAAGCCGAATAACTGTCTTTGTACGCTTTCACTTAATTAATTCTGAAAATGAAAAAAAAAAAAATAATAAAATATTTCACGGGTGGAGAATGGAATCACGGTCTCTTGCTACACAGGCGGAGATACTTACCGCTATGCTACTGAGGACACGGTGAAAATTAAACAAAAATATGTCATATAGTCAAACACATGTCCGATGACGTCTTGCATGTCACGTGACTAGCCTTTGACCCAATGAGTCCCTGTAAGGGATACTTTTTCACTACAGAGTTATTTCCTCATTTGGAACCGGTATTCGGAAAAGTGCCAATATATTGAGTACAAATTGATAATTGATATTAATAATAAGATAATAAAAATAGAGTGTGTGTAGCTGTTTGGTGTGATTTGGCCGTTTCCGGATTCTCCTCTTCTTCTGTGTCAGTGGCGATGAATAATTTTCTTAACGATATGTTGTCGTCTTCCTCTATGGTCTGTCGTTGGTCGTTTGTCTTCACTGTAGGGATGTCTGGTTTGTTCATTTTCTTTGGTGTAGCTGTGGGAGAATCGTCTTCATAGGTCGACATTTACCGCAGAAGCTTGTATAAGTTTATTCCCTTAGGTAAACGCAGATAAGTGACTGGACTATCTCATCTCGGTAACACGGTGTACCTGAGTAGAATAGAATCCATTATGAATTTCCCCAAAATTCTTTCAACACAGTATCCTTTAAATCCATCCATCATGTGCCATGCCGGAAAGCGTAGGCGGTCACGACTCGTCATTTCACTCGATCACCGGAGTCGTGGATCAGCTCAGTGTTCATGTCTCGACCATGCCACGTGGCCAAGCCATCCAGGTATTTACTTCTCGGTCTTCCCCTTGGTCTGTTCCCTTTGATCTTGCCAGTTGTCACCAAGTTCTCCAATTCATTTCTTCTTATAACATGCCCAAAACATGTTGACTGTCTGCGTCTAATTTCTCTAATCAGTTTACGATTTTCATTTGTTTCTTGTAGTACTTGGTCATTGGTTTTTCTGTCTGTCCCACGTATTGTTTGCATTCTCCTCAGAAACCACAGTTCCACAGCCATCAGATGTTTTTTAGCTTGACTGCTCATTGTCCAAGCTTCACATAAAAGTACAGGCTCTATATAGCACCTCAACACTTCGTTTTCTCATTGCAATTGACATATTTTTATTGGTCAGTATGTGTTTTAATCTTGCAAAAGGCTACCTTCGCCATGGCGATTCTTGTTGAAATCTCTTCAAGGCATCTCCCATCAGATGTTATGATTATTCCGAGATAATTATACCGATTGAATTGTTTAAGAATATTCCCATTTACCTGTATGTTACATTGTGGTACTTCCTTCTTCCTAGTGACGACGATAATTTGTATCTTCTTACAATGTAAGTCTAACCCCAGTTGTTCACTGTGTGCAACAACCGCATCTACCAGATGTTGCAGATCCTGTTCATTGTCTGCAATCAATACTGTATCATCTGCACATCTAATGTTATTGATGTTACGTCCCCAAATAATGGCTCCTTTCATGTCTTCTACATTCCTGAAACTATTTTCACTGCACCGGGAAAAAAAAATCTGGAGACATTGCACGTGCCTGTCTCACACCTCTCTTACTAAGCTGATATTGACCTACTTCCTTATCAATCCTTATGGCAGCTTATTGCTGCCAATATATGTTTTTTTTTTTTTACAAGTCTACAGTCTTTCCCCATCAATTTGTAGATCTGCAAGCATCTTAATCATATTGGCATGTCTTACTTTATAGAAAGCCTTTGGGTGGTCAATACAGATGTGGGTGTTTGTTTCCTTCCACAGAACGTTCAATTAATGTTCTCAGCATATATACAGCATTTATTGAACCCTTGCCTTTTACAAACCCACATTGTTATACTCATATTTCTATAACCATTATAATTGCTATCTCTGGCAGTTTTTCTCTCCACCAGAAAGGATTATTGCTATATTCCTCAGAAGTTGAAGCCCTCTGGTCTCAGATATACATAACATGTGAATATTCTGCCTTCCCATTTCTTTCCAAAATGTTATCAAAGTTTGGGAGGTGTGTTGTTAATTTCTTTTAAATTGTATGTGGCCTTAAGAAGCCAGTAAAAAAATGTTTTCCCCCCACAGAGGGGGAATTAATTCATTAATAACATAGGGATACTATTGAAAGTATACAATTGAAATGTCATGAATAAATGTAGAACTTCAAAGTTGATTATAAAATGTAAGTAAGTAAAGATTATGGACACATTTTGTAAGTAATATAAAAGAATTATTCTTTATCTTTAATATTTTCGTTTGTATTAATTTTCTTTCTTATAAAAAAAACATATAGTATAGAGATATTTAAGTTAGTTATGTATAATATTATAGTCAAGCAATTGATATATTTAAATGCTAGTTGTTTCCCTTATAATAATATTAGGTGGTTATGTCCCCTACTCATTGCTTTTCAACGTGTTTTTCTGGTTACATTCAGCAGAATGCTTGAACATAGTCGTAGCTCTTACGCGGAGCAAACACGGCAGGGGGCTTCCGATCATCAAAAGGAAACCCCCTTCCCCAAGCATTTCGGCTGAAACACAGATTCCTCACAAACTGCGGACAGTGAGGTGGAGAGCACAGGTGTTCAGCAGCCAGGCGGAACTCGTAGAACAGAGTCCTGCAGTAAAGATTTGTGCGTGAGGCATACCTCAGGGTCAGGAAGCGAGAGTACAAGAATGACAGGAAAACGCTACACTTGCCACTGAAGATGAGGATGATGATGGCTGGCATCAGAAATATCTTGGTGCTGGCGATGAAGCGGAGGATGTTGACTTGTTGAGTCTCCAACTTGCTGATCTGTTATCATCAAATCCTCCCAACTTAGGGTTCTTAAGCAGCACTCAGTTGTAACATTCAACCCGTAAATAGTTATTGTTGTTGACAATAGTGTCACAGCTTGTCAAGTGTTCGAAAAACATCACATGTTTCAACTTCACATCGAACAACCAGTAAAACATTGTAGTTTATTGTTCATTAATGTATATAAGTCACCAGGTGTGACATCTACAGCTGCCAGTTGATCAATTGGTAGAACATTATTGCTGATCTGTGTCGGAGCTGATGGTCTGCCTGCCATAATAATATGTCTTTCTGGGAGAGTGTATTCGCAATCAAATTGCGAATAAACGAAGTCTCTATTCGCAACCAAGAGTAGATATAAACAAGCTGTGGGAAATCCTTAAACAATATGGAGTGAGTACACATCTAACAAACCAATGTAGAAACTTATACAATTAAGCTCAAGTCTGCCCCTGCCTGAAGTCTGAGTGGGTGTACCTGATGGTGAGGGTCAATGGTAATAGGAAAAATAATCCACATGCAAATATCAGTCCAGTGCACTCTCCAGTAGTGGCAGCTATTAGTAGTGGCACGTATATTGGCTACGCTTCCGTTCAAAGCGAATGAATAAACAACAACAACAACAACAACAACAAATTCAGATATCCTATAAACCTATCATGGTATATTTGATATCTCCGTGTCGATCAATATGTTTCAATGAATTAATCCTGACACTGTGATGTTTGGCGTGATATATTTGATATTTCCGTGAATTAATCCTGACACTGTGATGTTTGGCGTGATATATTTGATATTTCCGTGAATTAATCCTGACACTGTGATGTATGGCTTGGTTTGGCGAATCATCAGAATGTATTTTTTTAAAAATTCCCGGGCATGTTTACGTTCAGTAGTTTGCCATTTCTTTCTCAACCACCGGCACTCATCCCTTTGTATGAAAACCAACGCAAGGCGGTCGGCTTCCAAATCGCCGCAGCTAGGTTTCGAACACGGTATGCAGGATTACGAAATGCATTCATAACCACTTCACTCCTACAGACCCGGCGACTATTCATGTTTATTTCAGAAGATACAGTTAGTTGGATGTCTTTTACAGAACATCACAATCAACCACGGCATTTATTCCAGAAGTTGGTGTTGTTGTTGTCTTCCACTTATGCCGTTAGACGTCGTGGAGAAGGTTAATTGAAGCTCCGGCGCCCGTGACTAGCCCCTTTTCTCCAGTTTCCTGCCAGTTTGCTAGACCCGTCAGTAGTAGAGGCTGGCGCGCAGACCCCACTTTCAGCCTCCAGGCTGAAGGCTGATAGGGTTTATGAAGGAAATATGGGTAAAATGGCTCCAGCCTGGAGGCTGATTTATGAAAGAAATATTTTTGGGCGGGTGAAATTTTTTTTTCGGCGTGTGGGAAATTTTTCGTGGGAACGGGTTTTTTGGCGCTGCCTGGTGGGGTGTAAAAAGTAATTAAGGTAAATGTTTAGTTGGTTCTGGAAATCGAAGGGGGAAAGTTATTTTGGTTACGTTTATTAGTATGGGTAGTGATAAACAAGGGTGTGATGGGTCGTTCTACTCATGGGTATATGGTGGCGTCGTAGACATAATGTGTATGTGTAGTGATGAACAAGGGTGTGATGGGTCGTTCTACTCATGGGTATATGGTGGTGTCGTAGATATAATGTGTATGTGTAGTGATGAACAAGGGTGTGATGGGTCGTTCTACTCATGGGTATATGGTGGTGTCGTAGACATAATGTGTATGCGTGGTGATAAACAAGGGTGTGATGGGTCATTCTACTCATGGGTATATGGTGGTGGCGTAGACATAATGTGTATGCGTAGTGATGAACAAGGGTGTGATGGGTCGTGGTTTCTACTCATGGGTTGGGTATATGGTGGTGGCGTATATGAATGTGTTCACTATGCATGGTGTAGTGATGTATAAACAAGGGTGTGATGGGTCGTGGTTATACTCGAAGTAAGAGGTGGTTACTATCATCTGAACAGTGTGATAGTAGTGAAAGTAAAGGGTGGTATATTCATCGATTACAAAGGAAATCTTATAAAGTTATAATGGGTATGGTGGTAAGGGGTATTAGTGATCAAGTAGGAGTGATATAGGGGTGGTCATAAATGTAATAAGAGGTGTTCGCAGTTACACACTGGTCAACCAGTGGTCAAGTGGTCAAGTAAGGGTCAAGTAGTCAAGTGAGGAAAATTTTAGGGAAAAGTACGTATAGTGCAATGGTGGTGGGTAAAGTGAAGAAGAATCAATAGTAGTGATAATACTACTACCAATATTAGCGACAAGCACAAAGACAACCAAGTACATACTTGATACACACAAATACAAAGACAACGAAACACACACACACACACACACACACACACGTACACACATACAGATACAGAAGTACAGACAAACCATACCATTACTACTGTCACAACAACAGCTATACACACCCATAATCAAAGACACAAAGAGGGTCACACACACACACACATACAAATACAAAGGCAACCATACACAGATAACCCATACCATTACTACTGTCATCACAACTATACACACATACAAGCACAAAGTCAACCACACACACACACACACACACCCATAAACATCCACTCAAGTACAGACACAGGAAAACAAAGACAACCAAGGACAGACACACTCACCCATAAACAACTACACACCTACAAGCAAAAACACACAAAGACACAGACACACTTGTACATACAGACACCCATCGCCTAGCATTACTACTGTCATCACAACTATATACAACCACGTACAGACACGTGTACAACAACAAAGACAGACACAAAACACATACAGACACCCATACACACTTGATACACTTGTACATACAGACACATAAGTACACAAAGAGGGCCACACAAAACAGTACTACTGGTACCTCAATCAGTACAGATACACTTACCCATAAGACTAAACTATACAAACCACATACCCCCTTTTGGTAAAGAACGCGGATGTCCGAGACTACGTCATCACCGCCATGTGCAAAAGTCATTAAGTATGAGTCATCGGTTTGTGGGAAGCAGGCGTGAGAATAGCTTGTCTACAAAATTGCTACGTCAGCTACGTCGTGTGCAGAACCAGTGTATAAAATAGAAGGCGTCTCTTGTGAGCTCAGTACCAGTTCACGGGCTGAGTTGGGTATCTACAGCAGTGCTTCAGGCTGGTGTGAGCATTGTGTAGTAAGCAGATATTGTTCACGTAGTGACTTGGCTAGCTACAGCAGTGAAACAGGTTGGTGTGAGCATTGTTCGTGTAGTGACTTGGCTAGCTACAGCAGTGAAACTTGGTGTGAGCCTTATTCGTGTCGTTGGCCTCTGATAAAACAGTGAAACATTGTATACACCAGAACATTTTTTGGGATTGTAAGAAAGCGAGAAAAAAAACAGTTTATCAATATGACCACCAGATCTACTTTCACGTGTTCAGTGTGCGACAAAGCCTATTGTGATAAGTATACCCTTAATCGTCACATTCGGACCATTCACGATACGAAAGATCAACCATACTTATGTCATATCTGTGGACAACGTTTCAACAGAAAAGACAATCTACAAAAACACAAACGAATACATCATCACCGGTCTATGGATACATCAGAACCAGAGACAACTACCTCTTCACCATCAGAGACAACACCACCAACAACCTCGACGACACCACCAAATGAAACCAATATAACTAACAGTCAGATACAACCAGACGAGAATATTCTTGAACAATTGGTAGAAGACGAAGTGAGCATCTTAGCAGCCGGAGAACCAGAGACACTACACATTCTTCCATCGGATATTCAACAAATATATAGAGAAAATTGGGAAGCTATCAGGACACATCACAAGATTAACAAGTATTTATCGACATACACCTTCTTTATTAGCCCGGAGATACAAAAGCCTATCAACTGGACAGATACGTTGTATAAGATTTTCAATGCTCAAATTAGTCGCTTTAAGATCAACTTTAGCTTTCATCTAGTGTTACGACATAGAGGAACACAAGATCTTAGATTCTATCATGCATCATTTAACAATTCTTCTGTTTTAGAATTTCCAGCGCTAATACATAACAGATATGACTTTGATGCCTTCCTTACAACAGTACACGAACATGACATTCATTCCTACGCCATGCAACAACGTACAGACACCAAATACACACAAGAGACAGTAGCTGGTATATGTTTTTACCTCTTTCATATGCCCGAGTTCCCGATAGTTTGATGTCTAGGTCATCCCCCAACTACATTGTTTTATAATTTTGTCACTAAGCATGTATGTCATTGATGTTTTCTTATAGCACTAAAGTGTTTTGATGAATAATACATTCTTTGATATATTGAAACCAAGATATTTGTTGATTTTCTTTAGTGGTTTTGTTTTTACTTATTGTTCCGAGAGACATCAACACTGACAGACAATGAAACAAAGACACATACTGAAATGTATTATGTATTTATTCAACTGCTGCTTGCAACCAAGTATAGAAATTACACCATCCACCTCGCAGTATCCAATGATGTAGTTTATCAGTCATATACGTGCCTACAGATGTAGCGAAGCTTTCCTCCAGGTCCTGGACATTCACGTCTGTATTGTAAGAATTATTAATCAGATGCATTACCCAGACGCATACCAAGTGTAAAAACCATCATTATTCTCCCGTAGTTGATGACGTTATCGGCAAAGACTTCGTCAGCGATTGAAACAAAGACCGGGAAAACGTGTTCGGGCTTGATACAGACTTCTAGTCTCGTGAATAACACATCATGTTGGTTGGCTATCTGACGTACTAAGCGACACAACCTCGAGTTATTGGTCTTTGTGGGTTGTAGGAACTAATAATAGTCAACGCCATACTCACCACCTCGGTGTGAACTTGTGTCAAGTCGACCATTGGTTCCATCATTATTATACCAATAGCTACCAGAGACCCACTGTCGTGCAGTTAGTGGTCAAATGGTCTAATAATATCACCCGATACGTTTATAAACACCAATGCGAGTAGATAGCTGTTTATTAATACTCATGGATCCTAGGTGGAAACATCCTTTTACGGCTTTGATTGCGGGCCCAACAGGGAGTGGTAAAACCGTCTTTGTCCAACAGTTCTTGGCCCATCTACCAGCCATGGTAGACCCCCTTCCAGAGGAAATTATATGGTGCTATGGGGAATGGCAACCCATCTACGAAACTATGAAGGGTGTTCAATTTAATGAAGGTCTGCCAGATGTGGAAAAATGGACAGGTGATAGACGTCGGTTAGTAGTCATAGATGATCTAATGTCTGAGACAGATGACAGAGTGACTAAATTATTTACTAAAGGCAGTCATCATCGCAACCTCAGTGTTATGTATATAGTACAGAACCTATTTGGTAAGAATAAAGAACAAAGAACTATCAGTCTGAATTCGCACTACCTAGTGGTGTTTAAGAATCCTCGAGACGGGTCTCAGATTACCAATCTCGCCAAACAGATGTATCCAGGTCGTGTGTCATATGTCCAAGAGAGTTTTAAAGACGCGACATCGGCTCCACACGGGTATTTGTTATTTGACCTGCGACAGGAAACACCGGATCAGCTCCGCTTACGAAGTCATATATTTCCCGACCAGCAGCAAGTCGTCTACGTCCCCAAATAACATGTCTAACCGACTTAAACGGAACGAGGGTATGTTACGTTTCTTGGGTCAGACCAACCCAGCCACTGTGAAGGCAGTAATGAAATCAGCTTCCCCGGATCTCGTCCAATCAATTTGCGAGTGCTGTCACAACGTTTTAAAAGGTAATGTTCCCCTGACACCAGCTCAGAAGAAGCGTCTGCAACGACACAAAGACAGTCTGAGAGCACTCACTCATAAGAAATTATCGCTCAAGAAAAGGAAAGAGATTCTACAACAAGGTGGTTTCATAGGCGCCTTACTAGGCCCCATACTAAATGTGTTGAAAAGCGTGGTGGGATTGTAATGGCCAAGAAGATGATCTTGATCGATCCCCGATTGCTAGAAAAACCCTATGTACCACCCGACACACTAAATGATAGTCTACAGGATTTGGATCGTCAGATGCAACAAGTCCTGGAAACAGAAGATCTACCACCCCGTGACAAGGCCAGAGCGTATCAGCAAACACTACAGAGGTATCTGAATCGACTCGAACAGTACAGACACAAGCCTCTGGGACTAGTAGATATCAAGGAACAAAAACCTGAAGTCACCAGTGTACCGACACCAGTAGCCGAGACACCTCTTCAACCAGCATCCTCTTCAACCTATTCAACCGGCTCAAGTAGTCGAACCCAAAACAGTCGAGACCACACCACATTACAAACTCAGGCGAAGCAAGAAGAAGACTAGGATACCTACCCCCAAGTGGCAAAAATGGCCGCCCAATTAAAAAAATATTACTATGACCCTAAGAAACCCGGAGCCTATGGTGGAGCAGCCGCCTTAAAAAGAAATACTAACCTGAAGAAAATAGATAAATGGTTACGTCATCAGGATACCTACACGTTACATAAACCGATCCGTCGTCGATTTCAGAGACGCCAGACCATAACCGGTGGTATAAATCAACAATTTCAAGCCGACTTGATAGATATGAGACTATTACAAAGATACAACGATGGGATGTCGTACCTAGTGACTTGTATTGATGTGTTTAGTAAATATGCTTGGGCTATCCCGATCCAGAAGAAAACGGGGAAAGCAGCTGGTGGTGGCTATGAGTAAAATCTTTGGTGATAGCCAACCGATAAATTTTCAGAGCGATAAAGGTTCGGAATTCGTTAATCGGACCTTCTTAAAATTTCTGAAAGATCGAGGTGTGCACTTCTTTACCACCGAGAATGAAGATGTGAAGGCAGCGATAGTGGAAAGATTCAATCGAACCCTGAAAGAAAAAATGTGGCGTTATTTCACCAAGACCAATACACTCCGCTACGTCGACGTGATAGATAAATTGATCCAGAACTACAATGGTTCGTATCACAGAAGTATTCGCATGGCCCCTGTACAAGTCAACTATAGTAATCAAGAAGAGGTGTGGGATAACTTGTATAAGCCGACATACGTATCGAAAAAAGTGTATTTTACACCTGGGGATCGAGTCAGACTGGCTGAACCCAAACAACCTTTTAAAAAAGGGTATATGCCCTCGTGGACAGAAGAATTGTTTACCGTCAGTCGCATAAACCAGACCAGTCCAGTGACCTATGTGGTAAAAGACGATTCGGGACAGGAACTACAGGGCTCGTTCTACAGAGAAGAAATACAACTAGTTGGAGACAAGCAAGTGTATCGTATCGAAACAATCTTACAAGAAAGACCCAGGCGAGGTGGTGGGAAAGAGTATTTAGTGAAGTGGTTTGGTTATCCCCATTCATTCAATAGTTGGATAGCTGACACGCAACTAGCTAGTTATGGAGACTAGTGGTGTGAGTGAAGACAGGGTGGAAACTATGGGGGTGCGCCCACAACTGACAGAGGGGGAAAGAACATCGATCTGGTCATTCTTTGGACAACGTGTACCGAGGCCAGAGATTGTATTTATGTGTCAAATGGTGGTTATATATGCCGTAATTGCCGTGTCTTTGTTCAATCTGACTCAAGGCAGCGCAGACGCACCAGACGGCAAGTTGTGGGTAGCTCTAATGAGTAGTTGTTTGGGCTATATGCTACCTAATCCTAAATTAGAAAAACGATGAGTTTCTATATAACTTTACCGAGTAATTCTGGACCAAAGGTATTTCCCAACAACCAACCCGGTCACTTTTTTGTCAAGTTGCCGCAGACCATTGATGTAACGACCCAATACGAAGTGGCCCTGGTCGAGATTCAGTTCCCCAATTCGTATTTTAATGGTTTGCCTGGGGAAATTTGGTTCCAATACTTTCCACCTAAAGGTAGTGGTATGGAACCTATAACCCTTGTATGTCCACCGGGTCCGTTCAGCAGCCCTGAAACTTTCATCGAGGAATTGAATAAGTTGTGTGTAGAAACCCAACTAGACGAGAAAGTAAACATCAAATTCTTTCTAGGTGCACCTTGGAAAAAGGTCGGGATGAAAATATTTGAAAAAGGCGCCCAGGCAAAAGTTAGTGACAGATTGAAGAATATGTTGGGTTTTCCCAGCTCGACTCTATCAGACGATAATGTCTTATTATACGGTAATATAGAATTAGAGATGGATAACGAAGTTAAAAATATCTACGTCTATTCAGATCTTGTAGCCGCGAGACCAGTTGGAGACGTCATGGTTCCTTTACTAAGGACTGTTCCTATATTGGACCGACTGTCACCTCCAGTGTTTCGTCTTTATGATAAGCCACATTATGTACCATTAAGTCGATTCTCCTTCGACACGGTGGAAATACTTTTAACTGACGATACGGGTAAAACACTCTCATTCAACGATGGGACTTCAGTACTAACTTTACATTTTCGAATCAGGAAGCACTCAGACCTCGAATAGACTAATATGAGTTTCTACGTGACACTGACGAGTAACGCGTCATTACAAATATACCCCCAAAATAACGCCGGACATTTCTTTGTCAAACTACCACAAACTATTGAGCTCACCTCCCAATACGAAGTTGGTTTGGTTGATATTCAGTTTCCCAACACCTATTTTAATATTTTGAAAGATGAGGTGTGGATAAAGTACTTTCCACCTCCAGACCTAGACGAACCACCGATGACGATTACGCTGACGCCTGGTCTGTACAAATCAACAGAAAAATTCATTGGTGAATTGAATAGATTGCTTTTCGAAGCTGAGAGATTTATCAATGAACTGCAATGGCTGCGTCTCGATGATGCCTTACAAGAACATAACCGAATGATGTTCTCTTATAACGATATTTCGAATAAGGCTCGTTTCCAGTTATATGAACAGGGGGCTAAAGTTAGACTTAGTGACAAGTTGGCAGAAATATTACAGTTTCCCTCGACACATGTCACCGAGACTGAACCCAGTCTGTCTGGTGTGGGTGAAGTGGATTTAGACCAGGGCACAAAAAATGTCTTCGTCTATTCCGATATTGTCACCTCGCGGGTGGTTGGTGATGTGATGGTACCATTACTGAGGACACTACCTGTTCTAGACAGATCTACCACCTCGGTATTTAGGATGTATGACAAGCCACATTACGTACCCCTCAGTCGATTTTCATTTGACACGATTGAACTTCTTATAACCGACGAGCAGGGGAAACCTATCCCATTTACAGGTGGAACTTCAGTAGTGACGTTACATTTTCGAACAACCAAACGGTTTGATCTGGGCTAACCATGGTTAGGCACGTGCCAATCCAACGCAACCCCAAACTATACGAGGAGTATTTCTGCAATCAAGCTGGAAGTGGTCTCCCTGTTTTTGTAGGTGGTCGAAGTCAGCGAGGTCATGGAATTGGTAGTTTCTTTAGTGGTCTTGGTCGCACAATTCTTCCTTGGTTGAAGACTGGTGGCAAAGCCCTATTGAGAGAAGGACTGGGGACGGGTTTGCAAGTGGCTCAAGATGCCTTAGCTGGTAGAAATGTTGGTGAGTCCTTCAAAGAACACGCCAGAGATGCTGGTCAACGACTACTCCAAGGCGCAGCTCAACACATCAGCCAATCAGGTAGTGGTGTTAGGAAACGAAAACGAGCCGCCCCGCCAGGTCAGCCCAGTAAAAGAATAAAACCAACAGTCAGAAAGCCATCGAGTCATAAGACACATCACCACCAAGCGGGACATTCGGATATTTTCTCATAATGGCGTTAATTCATCCCAAGTCATGTGAGTGTCTGCATTCTGGTCTGGATCTGTTTAGTGTACCTCCCACCCAGACAGCCGTAGAAGAGGGACAGTTTGTGGAGATTCATCCATTGGCCACTTTAGCTTATGGGGCACCCATCGAATTCACCATTTCTGGTGTCGGTGAAGATTACATTGATTTGTTTAATACTTTTCTGCACGTGAGAGCCAAAGTTACACTGCCCAATGGCGACGACCTACCAAACACAGCCGAAGTTGGTCCGATAAATTATTATTTGCATAGTTTGTTTTCTCAAGTAGACGTGTCCCTGAACGACACTCTTATTTCACCGAGTGAAAATTCGTATCCGTACCGGGCCTACTTGGAAGCTCTTCTGAATTACGGTGAAGAGGCCAAAAAGAGTCACCTGACGTCAGCTCTATACTATCAAGATACTCCTTTGTACATGGCAGACACAAAGGGTGATACCAATACAGGTCTAGCCAAAAGAAGATCTTTAGCCAGCTATAGTGTGCCTCTGGATATGATGGGGCGCCTACATTCCGACATTTTCAATCAGGACCGGTACATGTTGAATGGTGTCGATATTAAAATCAAACTAACCCCATCAAAATCCGTCTTTAATTTGATTGCCACGGATGTAAGTGGTGGGTACAAAAGTGTCATTACTTACGCCGCCCTCTTGGTGAGGAAAGCTAAGTTAAATCCAGCTATCTCTCTGGCCCATGAAAAAGCCTTATTGAGATCCAATGCCAAGTATCCTTTTAAAAGGGTCGTGGTAAAGACCTTTTCTATCCCTAAAGGTATGTTTTCCCACACACAAGATAACCTTTTCCTCAGTCAGACACCGACCCGGGTGGTGATCGGATTAGTGAATGCTTCCTGCTTCAATGGCGAGCTGAATACGAACCCCTTCATATTCAATCATTATCAGTTAAACTATTTGAGTCTGATGGTAGATGGGCGTAGTGTTACAGGCAAACCCTTAACCATGAATTATACCACAGGTCAGTACATGCGAGCTTTCCATAGTACCAACTTGGCCCTTGGTCTGACCGGTAAGGATGTCGGGAATGGTATAAATTATGAAAGTTATAGTCAAGGGAATTGTCTGTATAGTTTTGATCTGACTCCCAGTATATTAGACGGAGAACAATTTGAAATGGCGAAATCTGGCCCATTGTCAGTAGAACTAAAGTTTGACGTTATAACGACTGTACCTCTACAAGTCATCGTATACGCCGAACTCGATTCGGTCCTAGAAGTTTCCAAGACGAGACAAGTGCTAACAGATTACATAGCATAATGGATACCCAACAACTAAGACAATTACTCATGTCTGATCTGTTTGTTCGTCGCCTTCCACTAGTCAACGTATGCGCTAGAGATCATTTGCCTAGACACATTGATAGAACACAGCCAGCTGCTTTGATCGTCAATACTGACACCAGTGCTTACTCTGGTTCACATTGGATCGCCCTATATTTTAATGGTCTAGGTCAGTTTGAATATTTCGATTCGTTTGGTTTGCCACCATTACACGCCGACATTATCCATTTTATACAACGAAACTCGGACAGATCACCCGTGTACAATACCCGTATGCTACAAGACATTAATAACACTACTTGTGGTCTGTATGCGTTGTATTTCTTATTAATGAAATGTCGTGGTTCGAGCATGTCACGTATCCTGCAACGCTTTGGACACAGACAACACGTGAACGATCGTCTCGTGTTTCGATTGGTTACTCCGTGGTTAAAAAAGACAAGTCCAGAACTGTTTAAAACTAGATAAATTCATCATTATAAAATGAGACGACCACTCATCTTTTTGTTTCTACAACGATCAAGATGTCTACACCCAAGTGGTTATTCATGTCAAGACCTGATGATATGCCCAGACAACTAGACAACAGTTTCTCAAGACACAGGAACAATGACACTCTATATCAATCTACCGACAGTCAAGACAAGCCTCTGAAAGACCAGACATCTTTCTACAATAATCAAGTCCCTCTGCTCCCTTTGGATCGTAAACGAAGCCATTTTTAAATGTTGTATACCAATAAAAGCCATTTGAAAATGTTATTATTTGTTTCTCTATTTTATTATGTTTTTGTTCAATTGTATAGTTTTTCTCTCTCTCTCTCTCTCTCTCTCTCTCTCTCTCTCTCTCTCTCTCTCTCTCTCACTCTCTCTCTCTCTCTCTCTCTCTCTCTCTCTCTCTCTCTCTCTCTCTCCAAAAGTCACTTGAAACAATACTTGTATGGTTGTCGTTTTTTATTATGTTTTTGTTCGATTGTATAGTTTTTTCTTCTCTCTCTCTCTCTCTCTCTCTCTCTCTCTCTCTCTCTCTCTCTCTCTCTCTCTCTCTCTCTCTCTCTCTCTCTCTCTCTCTCTCCAAAGTCACTTGAAACAAACTTGTATGGTTGTCGTTTTCTATTATGTTTTTGTTCGATTGTATAGTTTTTTCTTCTCTCTCTCTCTCTCTCTCTCTCTCTCTCTCTCTCTCTCTCTCTCTCTCTCTCTCTCTCTCTCTCCAAAGTCACTTGAAACAACCTACAAAACCACGCTGTAAGCATTGATAGCAGGGGGGAGGGTTATTAGTACCATCCCGTGTTTTTGCCGCAGACGCCTCCCATTCATAACACTGTTGTACTGCTACCACCGCGTGTTTTTTTCTCGTTAAGAAATTCCTGACCGTAGCCATACAACCTGCGTGTTGCTGGTCCTCTGTCTGTTATTCTCATTAAAAGTTGGTATGACCCCTGCTTGGCATGTTAGTGACTCGTTGGTTTGTGTGAGTTTGTGTGTGCGAGGTTGTGTGTCTGTCTGTCAGTCTGTATGATTCTGTTTATGGCTGCACTCGTGTCTGCTTCATTGTGTACTCGGTTGTATTTTAGATTCGTTATACTTGTGTGCCTGCTTCTAAAATGGCCCTGATTGTATGATTGATGTCTGTATGTATACTTGTATGGTTGTCGTTGTGTTTGTGTTTATGTATTTGTTATAGACAAGGAGACTCGTGTAGACGCTGATATATCACCTAGAGGAACAGTTCAAGCACCTGGAACCGTATTGACACCGGGTGATCTGCGGACCCGATCGACATCACCATTCTTATTATAAACATCGCTATATCGACCCCTAATACCCCCTTACCACCATGTCCTTCTTTATAAGCTTTTCGGTGAAGAACCCACCCTTGCAGTTACTACCACCTATAACACCACCCCGGCGGCCTCTTTTATCCCTAAGACGGGAGAATGCCTTCGTATTACACGACCCTGATTGTTTCATTATTGAACCCATTCCCCCACTAGTAATAATTACCATCGATTAATTCATAGGTGATTTTACTATTCATTTCCATTCACCTTCTATTATTAATAACCACAGGCACGACAGACCTCTACAGGACCACTCATCTATCTATAATAACCAACTGACCCCCTTTAGGGGTCGTACTCCTTTTTTAATGTATGGGTCGTAAACCCTTTTTTTTTAAAGAGTAGTTTGATGTTGTATACCAATAAAAACACTTGAATATATTACTTTTTTTTTGTTTTTACTTTTGTCTCTGTGTTTTACTGTGTCAGACTCCTACAACTCTCTTTTTGTTCAGTAACCAAAAACACCTCCTTGTTCAGTAACCACCTCTTACTTCGAGTACAACCACGACCCATCACACCCTTGTCTATCACCACGCATACACATTATGTCTACGCCACCACCATATACCCATGAGTAGAACGACCCATCACACCCTTGTTTATCACTACACATACTAATAGACGTAACCAAAATAACTTTCCCCTTCGCTTTCCAGAACCAACTAAACATTTACCTTAATTACTTTTACACCCCACCAGGCAGCGTCAAAAAAAACCGTTCCCAGGAAAAATTTCCGACACGCCGAAAAAAAAATTTCACCCGCCCAAAAATATTTCCTTCATAAATCAGCCTCCAGGTTCTGGAGCCATTTTACCCATATTTCCTTCATAAACCCTATCAGCCTTCAGCCTGGAGGCTGAAAGTGGGGTCTGGGCGCCAGCCTCTACTACTCCCGTCATAGTTCCTTACCTAATATAAGACCGCAACGGCTTACTTTAATAAATAATGACTATCCGTTACCAGTAAGTTAGCTAATTTTGTCAAAATGCCGAATAACTGTCTCTGTACGCTTTCACTTAATTAATTCTGAAAATAAAAAAAATAAAAAATAATAAAATATTTCACGGGTGGGGAATGGAACTACGGTCTCTTGCTACACAGGCGGAGATACTTACCGCTATGGTACTGAGGACACTGTGAAAATTAAACAAAAATATGTCATATAGTCAAACTGTTCCTGTTGTTGTTTGTCCATCAAGAATGATGATGACCATTCATTTCATCCAGTGGGGTTGAAGGTGTGGAGCCGTGGGTTCTAAGATGGCTGATCAGGCCTATTTTGGCTCGAAATGTTCTTTGACAATGTGGGCAAAGAATGCTTGACGTCTCTGGAGGAGGATTTAATGCAGTGGTTTTTCTGTCCTGCCTTTTCTTCACAGCTCTTGCAGTCCTGTTTGCCTCACATATGACTGCACCTTTGCGCAATGATGCACGCCACGAATTTCGGTCTCTGGCTGCAGCCTCCCAGGTGTCAGGATGAATTCCAAAAGCATTCAGTGAGATTTTTCAGAGTGTCTTTAAAACGTTTCCTCTGGCCACCTTGGGAGCGTTTACCACAACGCAGTTCGCTGTAAAAAATTCGTTTAGGGAGCCTGTGATCTGGCATGCGAGTCAAGTGACCAGCCCAGCGAATCTGATTCTTCATCAGTAGAGTGTGGATACTGGGCATGGATGCTCTTTCTAGGACTTCAGTGTCTGGAATCTTGTCTTGCCATTTAATCTTCAGTAGCTTCCTTAGGCAGACTGTGTGGAAGTGGTTTAATTTCCTTGCGTGTCGCTGATAAACAGTCCAGGTTTCACAAGCATATAGCAGTGTGGATAATACAACTGCTTTGTAGACTTTTAGCTTTGTTTGCAGGCTTATTCCAGTTCTGTCCCATACATTCTTGCACAGTCTGCCAAAGACTGCAAGGGCCTTGGAGATTCTTGCATTCACTTCGTCATCGATTGTGGCAGCTTGTGACACGGTGCTGCCAAGATAGGTGAATTTGTCCACAACACTTAGTCTATGATCATTCACTTTGATATTCGGCACAGTGTGATTATTCCCTGGTGCTGGCTGGTACATAACTACAGTCTTCTCCAAGTTGATATTGAGCCCAAAGTTGGCACAGACATGTGAGAAAGCTGAAACATTATGTTGCATATCCGTCTCTGAGTTGGCTTATAGAGCGCAATCATCAGCAAACAGGAGCTCTCTGACGGTGCCGCTGTTAATTTTGGTTTTAGCTTTCAGCCTTCTGAGATTGAATAACTTTCCATCCATACGGTAGTTGATGTCTATTCCAATGTCGTCGTTCTCGAAGGCATTCATCAACATGGCTGAAAACATGAGGCTGAACAGTGTTGGTGCCAGGACACATCCTTGCTTCACTCCATTGGTAACAGGAAAGGATTCAGACAGTTCACCATTTTCCTGTACTCTTGCCTGCATGCCGTCATGAAATAGCCGCACTATTTGGACAAACTTTCGTGGACAGCCATATTTTGCCATAATCTTCCACAGTCCTTCTCTGCTGACTGTATCAAAAGCCTTGGTAAGATCATTGAAAGTGGAGAACATTTCGCAGTTCTGTTCCTGACATTTCTCTTGCAGCTGCCTTGCAGCGAAAATCATGTCAACAGTTCCACGTTCTTTTCTGAAGCAACATTGACTCTCAGGAAGAAGACCTTGATCGAGATGGGCTGTGAGGCGATTGAGAAGAATTCTGGCGAGTATCTTCCCTGCAATTGAAAGCAAGGAGATGCCTCGGTGGTTGTCACAGGATTGGCGGTTTCCTTTACGTTTGTAAAGGTGGACTATTGACGCGTCCTTAAAATCTTGTGGCATGGTCTCGTTCATCCATATGTTTGTGAAGACTTGGTGAAGCTGCTCTGTTAGGACCGGCCCACCTGCCTTGTATATCTCTGCTGGGATGGAGTCAGGACCAGGTGCCTTGCCGCTGGAGAGTTGCTGGATGGCTTTGTTTATTTCCACTATGGTTGGCAGGTCATCAAGAGTCTCATTGGTGGGAACTTGAGGAAGGCAGTTGATGGTTTCATCATCGAAGAAGGAAGTTGCATTTAAGATTTTGCTGAAATGCTCTGCCCAGCGTTGGAGGATTTCTTTCTTATCGGTGACCAATGTTCCCCCATCTGCACTGAGGAGGGGAACTATGCCTGGTGATGAAGGACCATAGACCGCTTTCAGTGAGTCGTAGAAGTTTTTCATATCATGTCTGTCAGCAAAGCCCTGAATTTCATCAGCTTTGCTGCTCAGCCAGGAGTCCCGCATGTGCCGAAGTTTCTGCTGCACTACTCTCTGAATGTTCTTGAAAGCATCTTTTTTTATGTTGACTTTGGGTCATTCAAATGTGCCTTGAAGAGAAGATGTTTCTCGGCCAGCAATTGGTTGATGTCTTCGGAATTTTCATCAAACCAGTCTTTATGCTTTCGGGGGGCTGGACCCAGGATTTACATAGCAGTGTTGTAAATTGTGTCCTTTAGGGCTCTCCATTCTGTTTCTGTATCTTGTTTAGCTTCAGCATTGGACTTGAGGCAGTCTTCCAGCATATTTTCAAACGACTGCTGCATTTTCTTGCTGTTTAGGCGGGTGACATTTAGCTTTGTTTGCATTTTCGCCCCTTGAGGACGCCGTGGTGGCCTGATGTGGATGTTCATTTTCGAGACAATGAGACGATGGTCTGTCCAACATTCGGCACCACACATGGATTTTGTCACTCGAACGTTTTGTCTGTCACTCCTCCTGACGATGACATAGTCAATGAGGTGCCAGTGTTTCGAGAGAGGGTGCATCCACGATGTCCTATTTCTCATGGGGAGACGGAAAATTGTGTTCGTAATCAGGAGATCATGTTCGGCACATGTCTGAAGGAGGCGAAGTCCATTGTTGTTACAATTTCCGACTCCATGCTTTCCAATAATGCCACTCCAAGAGGTGGTGTCCGTGCCTACTCTGGCATAGTCAAACACATGTCCGATGACGTCTTGCATGTCACGTGACTAGCCTTTGACCCAATGAGTCCCTGTAAGGGATACTTTTTCATTACAGAGTTATGTCCTCATTTGGAACCGGTATTCGGAAGAGTGCCAATATATTGAGTACAAATTGATAATTGATATTAATAATAAGATAATAAAAATAGAGTGTGTGTAGCTGTTTGGTGTGATTTGGCCGTTTCCGGATTCTCCTCTTCTTCTGTGTCAGTGGCGATGAATAATTTTCTTAACGATATGTTGTCGTCTTCCTCTATGGTCTGTCGTTGGTCGTTTGTCTTCACTGTAGGGATGTCTGGTTTGTTCATTTTCTTTGGTGTAGCTGTGGGAGAATCGTCTTCATAGGTCGACATTTACCGCAGAAGCTTGTATAAGTTTATTCCCTTGGGATAAACGCAGATAAGTGACTGGACTATCTCATCTCGGTAACACGGCGTACCTGAGTAGAATAGAATCCATTATGAATTTCCCCAAAATTCTTTCAACACAGTATCCTTTAAAATCCACCCATCATGTGCCATGCCGGAAAGCGTAGGCGGTCACGACTCGTCATTTCACTCGATCACCGGAGTCGTGGATCAGCTCAGTGTTCATGTCTCGACCATGCCACTGTGGCCAAGCCATCCAGGTATTTACTTCTCGGTCTTCCCCTTGGTCTGTTCCCTTTGATCTTGCCAGTTGTCACCAAGTTCTCCAATTAATTTCTTCTTATAACATGCCCAAAACATGTTGACTGTCTAGCGTCTAATTTCTCTAATCAGTTTACGATTTTCATTTGTTTCTTGTAGTACTTGGTCATTGGTTTTTCTGTCTGTCCCAGGTATTGTTTGCATTCTCCTCAGAAACCACAGTTACCACAGCCATCAGATGTTTTTTAGCTTGACTGCTCATTGTCCAAGCTTCACATAAAAGTACAGGCTCTATATAGCACCTCAACACTCGTTTTCTCATTGCAATTGACATATTTTTATTGGTCAGTATGTGTTTTAATCTTGCAAAAGGCTACCTTCGCCGTGGCGATTCTTGTTGTAATCTCTTCAAGGCATCTCCCATCAGATGTTATGATTATTCCGAGATAATTATACCGATTGAACTGTTTAAGAATATTCCCATTTACCTGTATGTTACATTGTGGTACTTCCTTCTTCCTAGTGACGACGATAATTTGTATCTTCTTACAATGTAATTCTAACCCCAGTTGTTCACTGTGTGCAACAACCGCATCTACCAGATGTTGCAGATCCTGTTCATTGTTTGCAATCAATACTGTATCATCCGCACATCTAATGTTATTGATGTTACGTCCCCAAATGATGGCTCCTTTCATGTCTTCTACATTCCTGAAACTATTTTCATTGCACCGGAAAAAAAAAAATCTGGAGACATTACACGTGCCTGTCTCACACCTCTCTTAATAAGCTGATATTGACCTACTTCCTTATCAATCCTTATGGCAGCTTATTGCTGCCAATATATGTATTTTTTTTTTACAAGTCTACAGTCTTTCCCCATCAATTTGTAGATCTGCAAGCATCTTAATCATATTGGCATGTCTTACTTTATAGAAAGCCTTTGGGTGGTCAATACAGATGTGGGTGTTTGTTTCCTTCCACAGAACGTTCAATTAATGTTCTCAGCATATATACAGCATTTATTGAACCCTTGCCTTTTACAAACCCACATTGTTATACTCATATTTCTATAACCATTAGTTAGTTAGTTAGTTATCAGTTGGGGTATCTTCGTTGCACTCCGGACATGTCCATAGGTGCTCAGATCCTCCCCCCCCCCCAGCATATGCATCAGCGTCCGGTGGCTAATAGTGCCAGTTCTGTGTTGGTTGACGAGGCGCTTTGTTTTCCCGATGTACCTCTCGCGTCTGGCTGTGCCGATTCTTACTCCCAGGTCTTTCATCCTGGAAAGCGATGTGGAATCACTGGCGTCAAAATCCTCTGTTCTCGCCATATCTTTAAGGGCGTTAATAACATCCGCACGATCCATGGGCTGGCCATCTACAGGGGGTGCAGAGCCAGCCAATTTATCAGCTCGTTCATTTCCCTCGACTCCCGCATGTCCCGGGACGAAGATGAAGGTGACTTTGCGGACAACAGACTTCCGCAGCGACTCAGTCCACTATCTACGTACAGATCCAGCTTCGACCTTCTGAATCATGCTCATTGAATCACTTAGTACACACACGTTGGTAAAATGCTGTGATTCCAGCCATATGAAAGCCTGTGTAACTGCCATCACCTCCATCGTCATGCTGCTCGTGGTCATAGAGTGGGCACCACTGGATTCTTGAACGGTTCGGCCCGCTGAACGGGCTGTAAATGCCCACGCACTTCTCTGCTGCTTTACAACAGATCCATCTGTATAGATGAGCACTTCGGGGCTATCTGAGTGATCATAGATGAGCGCGTTAACCTCTGCATTGACAGCGGCAGGGTTCTGCTCTCTGCACCGTCTGTCGAGTGTGATAATGCAGGAGAAGGTACACTTAAAAGCTGGAGGCACCGGCACCCATTCCTTGCCGGGGTTGATACTGGTAAGACTGCAGACCTGTCCGACGACATCTTCCGCCCGACCCATCCATGATTTGCCCCTCTTTAGCCTGTCACCCTTTTCTCTGAATACAGCGTCATGCAGAGGGTGCTGCTCATCTGCACTTATTTTTAAGTATGCACGAGCTCTCCAGATCTTGATCCTGTGTTCCATTGTCGGGAAGTCAAGGAGGTATCTCATTGCTACACAGCTGGTGTCTCTCGTGCAGCCCAAAATGATGCGCATGGCTTCGTTTTGTACCTTTTCAAGTCTTCCAATCTGTGTAGGGCTGACAGTGAGGATGGCCAGGGCATACTCGATGCGTGAAAGCACAAGTCCTTGGAACAGAAGTAATAGCAGTCTTTGCTCGATATTGGCAGTCGCCATGACTCTCATTGCTGCCAAACCTTTTCGAGCCTTCGTTATGACATAATCGACATGATCTCTGAAGGACAGGCTACGATCAAGCCTCACGCCAAGATATGTCATTGACTGGGTTCTACTCAGAATGCTCCCATCCATTCTTACTGCCGGCAGGTCTGTTTTCACAATATGGTTGTTTAGTGAGAACCATGTAACCGTTGCCTTTGCAGGGTTGACAAGGGCATCGGCATCAGCACACCATGAGGAAATTCGATCTAGTTCGCCCTGCATATAGTTGGCAACCGCCTGTCTATCTCGACCCTGTCGATACACGAGGATGTCGTCAACGAATGATAGAGTCCTACCCCTCCCATCCAACTGTTGTTCAGTGATCGGCACCGTATACACGTTGAATAGTACTGGTGACAGTGGTGAACCCTGCGGCAATCCTGGACATATCGTTATCGGCTCAGAAGACCAACTCCCGCATCTTAGCACCACCTTCCTTTGGAGTAGAACTGCAGCTATCCATCGTACAAGGTGAGGGTGCACTTTCAGTCTGAGGAGGGTTTGCATCAAGTGCTCGAAAGATACTCTGTTATATGCGTCCTCTAAGTCTATGGCGGCCGCACATGTCTCTTCTCTGACCTGAAATCCTTCGTAAACATCTTGAGCAAAGACCGCCGCATTCAGCCATGACTCTTTGTTGCGTCTGTATCCTCCAAGTGTGGGCGGGAAGCAGCCGAGCTGTTCCAAGTCCCAAGCAAGTCTGTGTGCTACAATTTTCTCCAGTAGCTTGCCAACATTATTCTGCATCGTAATGATTCTGTAGCCGCTTATCTTGGAGTGGTCTTTGTTCGGTTTTGGCAGCGGCAGCAAGTAGCTGTGTAGCCATTCTTCTTTGACCTGACCCCTCTGGATACTGGTGTTGAATTCTCTGGCGAGTTCTTCCATGTCATCATCTGATATCACCATTAGGTCACCATATCGGATGCCGTCTGGGCCTGGGGCGGTGTTAGGTGATTTCTTGAGCATCGCACGCAATATGTCAACTGTGATTGTCCATTCTTCGTCTGTCCCGACCCCCTCGCACAACTGAGAGAGTGTTGTTGTGGTCCTCTGTCTGGCGGGCTCGTCTTTCTGGTCAGTCTGTTCTATGTAGCGTGCAAGAAGGGCCTTACCTTTATCCGCATCCGACTTTTTTGTCCATGCGAGGTCTGTGCCTTGAAAGTCTGGAATACCCCTACGTTGTGCAGCACCGTTCTATAACCATTATAATTGCTATCTCTGGCAGTTTTTCTCTCCACCAGAAAGGATTATTGCTATATTCCTCAGAAGTTGAAGCCCTCTGGTCTCAGATATACATAACATGTGAATATTCTGTCTTCCCATTTCTTTCCAAAATGTTATCAAACTTTGGGAGGTGTGTTGTTAATTTCTTTTAAATGCTTTAAACATTATATCATTATTTATTATAACTCATATGCCTGTAAATAACTATAGACAAAGAGTTTATAAATCTTTGAAAACGATGCAACAATATGACTATCAAGTATATAGCAATGTTATTAAAATTTATGTCCCTTGAAATAACTTTTCTTATGTTAAGTCCCCTTGCTGTATGGAAATGATAATGAAAAATGAAATATTAAATTTTAGTAAGTAAGTAGCCGATGTTACACTAAAAAACTATGACAATCGGTTGCATGGGAATGAAAAGAAGACGTGTAGAAAATTTCATCTGAATCAAATGGACCGTTATCGAACGCATCAAATACATACGGAAACACATTGTCTTATATATATATATATATATATATATATATATATATATATATATATATATATATATATATATATATATATATATATATATATATATATATATATATATTCTTGTATACAAAAACAATGTCTTTTACATTAACAATTAAAGCATGTACATTTTATGCAAGTGTGACAGCATTATAGTCTTGGCTTGGTGTAACCACCTACATATGGTGGTTGAGTAATCATTCGTTTCCATTCAAACCAAACCATTCAATAGAGAACCTTTCACACATTGGTGTTTACAGATACGAAGGATTTATTTTTCCGTTCGCTGGGCCGGGGGGTCAGTACAATGGATTTACCTGTGTCGACTAAGCAAGGATCAAAACCTCGATTGACAACGAACACTGACTTACAAAGAATGTGTGTGCTTGTGTGTGACAGGGTAGAGAGAGAGAGAGAGAGAGAGAGAGAGAGAGAGAGAGAGAGAGAGAGAGAGAGAGAGAGAGAGAGAGAGAGAGCAGGGTGGGGGGTCTCACACAATGAATCACAAAGGATGTGTTCTGAGTTACCGGGATGAGTAGGTTAAAACCGGAAAGCTGCCGTGGTCCAAGGTGATTCCAAAGATTGAAATTGTGTAAGCTCTTGGCGTTTGGAGTGGGGTGGGGTTATTGTGAAAGGTTTCCACGAAAAATAACAGAAAAAAAAAACTTTTCGGTCACGCTATTGATCAAACTATACGCTTATCCATGCATGACTAGGGTTCAAACATACATCAACACAGACACTAACCACAGAGATATATACATACCAAATATACATGCACCCGTATTTGTATGTTTCCACACACGCACACATACACGTATACTCAGTTATATGTATACGTACAGACATATCTATGCATGCATGAACCAATACAGATATAGATGTATTTATATTTTTGTATACCTTATCCAAATCTCACAGACAAATTTGAAATGTGTATATTCCCTTTTGTCTAAGTGTTTTTGAATATTTGTGTGATTTTGTTTTGGACCATGTGCAGTATTATGTTTGTTGTATGTTCTGAATCTGTATGTTGCTGTATTTCTACAGGTCAATACCACATACCTGTATTCTGCTAATGCAGTCAACAATATTGTGTGATTATTTTCTGTGGTTTTGAGTATTGTGTTTAAAAATATTGCCTTGTACATATCTGTCGTCTTTTTGGTGAATATTTCAATTAGTTGTCTTAAAGTGTCTAGTGCGGACTGTACTGCTGGGCATGTTAAAAAAATGTGGTCTTCTGTTTCTTGTATGTTTTGTCTACAGAGTTGACATAGTGCTATTCGTTTTGACCTGTGTGCTTGTTTTTCGGTAGTAGGTGTCATGTTAAAGATCAAACGATATGTAATTTCCCTCGCCTTGGGAGTGATGTTTGGGTTGTGGAGATTAGTAAATGTACATGTGTAGTCTTGTATGCAGTATGTTTTTCCTCTTTTAATTCTAACTTGTAGTGGGGGAGCTTGTTGTTTAACCAGGTATTTGTAGATTTGGCGTATTGTCTGGTGTAGTAAGTGCTCACTCCCTCGGAGTGCTTGTATACATGTCTTATAGAACGCAGGTATAGTTCCAAAGTAGTGTGGTATGTTAAGATGTATTCTCCTAAGGTGTTGCAGTCTCATTTCTATATAGTAGAGTGCTAGTGGCTGTTGTTATGGGTGACTAAGGATGTGTCCTATATGGTGGATTCTCATCGCTTGAATCTTTGTGTTTATGTCTTGCAGTGTTATCCCCCCCCCCTAGTTTCTTGTCATGTGTGAGTGTCTTATGCTGTATGCAGTAAATTGTGCTGCCAAAGATGAAACGTCTGATGTGTTTGTTGATGTCTGAATGAAAGTATTTTAGGCCATTCCTATTCTCTTTTTGATTTCTATTTCACTTCTACCATCATCTGTTATTACACGTCCAAGAAAGGAGAAACTTGTTACTTGTTCTAGTATCTCCCTTTTTACTGTGATGTTCATTGATGACCCCTCCTTTCCACTGCTAATAATCATAGTTTTTGTTTTTGGATGTTAATATCTAGGCCACATTCTGCACTATGCCTGTTTACATGTTCAATTAGGTGTTGTAACTCTTGCTCGCTTTCTGCTAGTAACACGGTATCATCGGCATATCTAAGATTGTTTATTATTCTTCCATTTCGACTTGTTTAAAATTCTTTCTGTGTATAGGTTGAAGAGGCTTTGGGACAACATGCACCCCTACGGTATCCTTTTTATTTCTATGGGCAACAAATAATTATTTCCGCATCTAATTGATGCCACTTGTTCCCAGTACAAGTTACTAATAAGTCTGGTGTCCTTTCTGTCTACTCCTATGTCTTGAAATCGAGTAAAAATTCTACCCAAAGTATCTCAGGTTCTACGGAGTTCATGCACAGAGCTGAGATTCTCCAGACTCAGGCTAGAGTAGGAGTAGAATGGAGCAATTATGGGTTACACCCGTGTGCCGTGATGTTGATCCGCCGACTAAACTAAACTAAACTTATGTCTTTAAGGTATGTAATTAGTCGTTCATGTTGTGCTCTATCACAAGCTTGTAGTCCAGCAAAACGAGGCCAACCATGTCAGTGATGGTTAGAGGGAATAACAGTCTATGAAATTTCGATATACAAAGATAACTCACAAACGGCCACTCTCCCGTTTATGCTTCACCTCTACACTACAAGGTACAATAAGAACGAGATGAGATGAGATTATTGTAATGAGTCAGTCAGTGATCTTTTACCACCGGCAGCATTCAATACCTCAGTGTGTCACGACTTTCTCAACATTCCTAATACTTCTCAAAAATTGCATCTCCACTGTCTATTCTGAGTGATCTTCTTAGCTTCTTAACACATCAATACTCATTATCCATCATTAGACTGAGTGTTTTTTCTTCTGTATTTTCTTTAAAGTCGGTGTCTGCTGTAGTGAATTCTATTGGTCTACATTTTATACGTCGCATTTTAAACCAGTTATCAAATTGTGTTTGAAGAAATATTTTTTTTCTCACAAAGATCATTAGCATACACTTTCATGAATCAAAATGTGTCTTATGAAACAATCCAAATCCCATGTCATCGTCAGGTTCTTCAGACTCTATCTTACTCTTGTCTTTTCCTCTTTCTTTGCTTCAGCTGGGGCAGCAGGTGAGGCAGCTCTTTCGTTATCAGAGGCAGCAGCGGCTGGCGTAGCAGGAACTGCACCACCTGATGGGACTGATGCCAGCGTTGAGGAACCTCATTCGTTGTATCAGAGGCAGCAGCGGCTGGCGTAGCAGCAACTGCACCACCTGATGGGACTGATGCCAGCGTTGAGGAACCTAATTCGTTGTATCAGAGGCAGCAGCGGCTGGCGTAGCAGCAACTGCACCATCTGATGGGACTGATGCCAGCGTTGAGGAACCTCATTCGTTGTATCAGAGGCAGCAGCGGCTGGCGTAGCAGCAACTGCACCATCTGATGGGACTGATGCCAGCTGTCAGCGACTTGTTCGCTACAGAGTTCTCAGGACACCCCTACTTTCGCACTGCACGAAATAATAACTCGTGACATTTGCAAAAGGAATGCAATTTATTGAGAGCTGATAATTCAATCAGTTGTGCAGCAGAAAAAACTATTCCAAAAGTAAAGAAAGTGGGCCGTAAGACATGGATGACTGAAGAAATTTTACAACTAATGGAAACAAGAAGACAGAACAAAAATAATCCTGCCAAATATGAAGAAATTCACAGAAAAGTT
>JACEFZ010024250.1:0-31179 GCA_014155875.1 Cepaea nemoralis | reverse complement strand
ATTAAAATACCGGAAACATCGTCCAACATTCCCAAAAAATCGGATTAATTGGCATTTTGTCTGTGTGCAAGACACTCAGCACCTTTGACAGATCAATGTAGATGCAGATGATTTCACAATCATAACGTTTTTAATTAAATTAGAAATGTTTCCAAACTTATCTATGCTTCTTATTATTCTGAATGTGTTTGTAAAACGCAGCAGCATTGATGGGGTTGTCCTCAAATGTTCTCTGTTCTACATATGTTGGTCACTTGTAACACATGTTTACTGTCATGTTATCAACTCCAGTTACATTCATCAATAGCTCCTATCTGTAGATTATTGAATATGTGGTGTCGCAGTTAATTATGTCGCATCTTTTCCTTACGTCTTGATTTGCTGGAAATTGTTCAGTCCTCTTCGTACAGGAATATCATTTGTGAATCTATCATACCATTTTAGTCTTATTCTGCACAGGGATCAGTTAGTGCGCAGGCACCAGTCGTTCAGAAAGCAATGGCAAACTACTGAACATACACTTGCCAAGAGATCACAAACAGCCAAAAAATGGCGGGGTGACTGCTATGTCCTTCAAAAAGATATGCAACTAATTTAACCAGTTAATGAATGTGTGCAGATTGGTTATTGTTTTATAGGTAATTGTGTTATAGTAATTGTTTTATTGGTAATTGTTTTATTATCAATTGTTTTATTAGTAAGTGTTTTAATAGTAACTGTTTTGAAGGTAACTGATTTATTAGTAAGCGTTTTATTAGTAATTATGTTATTAATAAATGTTTTATAAGTAATTATTTTATAGGTAATTGTGTTAGTAGTAATTGTTTTATAGGTAATTGTGTTAGTAGTGTGTGTCAGATCTTAGTCAGATATGACTGAGCTATCGTATAACAGTAGACGGTACTACCTGCTTTCTGTTAGCGCCGAACGTTGGGTGGCGCTTACCAAACCCGACACCCCACATTGTGCCAACGGCTTCGGGCGGAAGAGCGCAACTGGGAGGGTACAAGCCTTACCCTGGTGCGAGGAAATGCAAGCTAAAGACAAAATGTCATGGCAGGGCAGACCAGGCCCTAAGCCTTGGTTGGCGGCTGGTCTAGGATCGAAGCTCCGACAGGCGGACAGTTAGAGCATTGCTTTGCTGATCCGGCAGCTTCTGCAGCTTGTCTTGTTCCAGATGTAGGGGTGTTACCTTTCCTCTGGAGTGAACTAGGCAGGCCGAGAGAGGGATCATGCTGCATGGGCAACACATGATCTCTATATTTTAGCCCAGGCTTTGTGCTATGGAGAGGCAATAACTCCATCTCTGAGATCAGGAAATCAACATCCGGATTGGTAAGGCAGCAACAACAATGAACAGGTTAAGAAAAAGAGTCTGGGAGAACAGGAAGCTTACTGCCAAAACAAAAGTCCTTGTCTATCAAGCCTGTGTCCTTAGTACTCTTCTTTATGGCAGTGAAACCTGGACAACTTACTCACACCAAGAGAAACGTTTAAACAGCTTTCATATGCGGTGTCTGCGAAGAATTCTTGGTATTAAGTAGCAAGACAAAATCACAAATACTGAAGTATTGGAAAGATCAGGTTGTGTGACAGTTTATTCCATGCTCAGTCTTCGTAGACTTAGATGGATAGGACATCTTAGGAGGATGGATGATGGTAGAATACCAAAGGACATCTTTTTTGGTGAATTACAGATGGGTAAGAGATCTCAGGGTCGGCCTCTACTACGATACAAAGATGTGTGTAAGCGGGACATGATTGATACAGGCATTGATAATGCACATTGGGAGCAAGTCGCCGCTGAACGTGTTGCATGGAGGGCAAACATCAGAAATGGAATAAAGACAAAGGAGAAAATTATTGCAGATAAGTCACACACCAAGCGTTTGAGACTTAAGATGGTGCATGATGGTGGAAATGACCACGTGTTCACATGCACCCACTGTGAACGGACATTTACAGCGCAAATTGGCCTTATCAGTCACATTCGCTACCGCCATAGGTAAAAGTTATTATGCCTTTTTAAAGCACAAACTATCGTCTGTCAAGACGGCAAGGTGCCAATGGTGTTAGTAGTAACTGTTTTATAGGTAATTGTGTTATTAGTAATTGTTTTATAAGTAATTGTGTTATTAGTAATTGTTTTATATGTAATTGTTTTAGTAGTAATTGTTTTATATGTAATTGTGTTATTAGTAATTGTTTTATAGGTAATTGTGTTATTAGTAATTGTTTTATAAATAATTGTGTTATTAGTAATTGTTTTATATGTAATTGTTTTAGTAGTAATTGTTTTATATGTAATTGTGTTATTAGTAATTGTTTTATAGGTAATTGTTTTATATGTAATTGTTTTAGTAGTAATTGTTTTATAGGTAATTGTTTTATATGTAATTGTGTTATTAGTAATTGTTTTATATGTAATTGTTTTAGTAGTAATTGTTTTATAGGTAATTGTTTTATGTGTAATTGTGTTATTAGTAATTGTTTTATAGGTAACCGTGTTAGTAATAATTGTTTTATATGTAATTGTGTTATTAGTAATTGTTTTATATGTAATTGTGTTATTAGTAATTGTTTTATAGGAAATCGTTTTATTAGTAATTGTTTTATAGGTTATTGTGTTATTAGTAATTGTTTTATAGGTAATTGTTTTATTAGTAATTGTTTTATTAGTAATTGTTTTATAGGTAATTGTTTTATTAGTAATTGTTTTATAGGTTATTATGTTGTCAGTAATTGTTTTATAGGTTATTGTGTTATTAGTAATTGTTTTATAGGAAATCGTTTTATTAGTAATTGTTTTATAGGTAATTGTTTTATTAGTAATTGTTTTATTAGTAATTGTTTTATAGGTAATTGTTTTATTAGTAATATTTTATTAGTAGTTGTTTTATAGGTAATTGTTTTATAGGTAATTGTTTTATAGGTAAATGTTTT
The DNA here is from genome assembly GCA_014155875.1 of Cepaea nemoralis. NCBI lineage: Eukaryota > Metazoa > Mollusca > Gastropoda > Stylommatophora > Helicidae > Cepaea > Cepaea nemoralis. The sequence continues at coordinate 28,236 of JACEFZ010024250.1, read as the reverse complement.
ATTTGTTTTGTAGGTAATTGTTTTATTAGTAATTGCTTTATAGGTAATTGTTTTATAGCTAATTACGAACCGCATCCGTAAACCCTCGCCACGAAGACCGGCGGGTTTACTATTACGTTTGGTAAATGGATATTTCATGCCTTTCCAGCCACACCGCATCATCTTGACCACATCAAGTGTGAGAACTGTTTTCATCCATAATGTGCCATGCCGGTAAGCGTGGGCGGTCATGATTCGCCATGTCACTAGATCACCAGAGTCGTGGATCAGCTTAGTGTTCTTGTCTCGGTCATGCCATGTAGCCAATCCATCCAGATAGCTACTTCTCTGTCTTCCTCTTGTTCTCTTCCCCTCGAATCTTGCCAGTTGTCACCAAGTCATCCAATATATTTCTTCTCATAACATGTCCAAAAAATTTTGACTGCGTCTAATTTCTCTAATCAGTTTACGATCTTCATGTGTTTCTTGGAAGACTTGTTCATTGGTTTTTCTGTTTGTCCGTGGTATTCTTTGCATTTTCCTCAGAAACCACATTTCTGCAGCCATCAGATGTTTTTCAGCTTGACTGCACATTGTCCAAGTTTCACATCCATACAGAAGAACAGGCTGTATGTATTCCCTCTCAGCACTCTTGTTCTCGTTGCAATTGACATCTTTTTATTGGTCAGAATGTTTTTCATCTTGCTAAAGGCTACTTTCGCCATGGCGATTCTCGTTCTAATCTCTTCAAGGCATCTCACATCAGATGCTATGACTGTTCCAAGATGATTGTACCGATTTACTTGTTGAAGAATATTCCCATTATATATATATATATATATATATATATATATATATATATATATATATATATATATATATATATATATATATATATATTACATTGCGGTATTTCCTTCGTCCTAGTGACGACCATATTCAATTATAACCCTGGCTGTTCACTGTGTGCAACAACAGCATCTACTAATTGTTTATGATCCTGCTCATTGTCTGCAATCAATACTGTATCATCTGCATATCTAATGTTATTAATGTTTCGTCCCCCAATGATGATTTCATTTATATCTTCTACATTTCTGAAAATATTTCACTGTATAGGGAAAAAAAATGATCTGGAGACATTACATATCCCTGTCTCACACCTCTCTTAACAGGCTGATATTTACCTACTTCATTATCAATTTTTATGGCACCTTGTATATATATATATTTTAAATAAGTCTAAGGTCCTTCCCATCAATTTGTAAATCTGCAAGCATCTCTGCCATGTTGGCATGTCTTACTCTATCGAAAGCCTTTGCGTTGTCAATAAAGCAGAGATGTAGATCTTTGTTTACTTCTATAGAGCGTTCAATTTCTGTTCGCAGCATTTACACAGCATTTACTGTACACTTGCCTTCTACAAATCCACATTGTTCTTCTCCTATTTCAGGTTGTATTTTCTTCCTAACCCTTTGCATGATAATTCTTAGCAAAATCATCGTGATGTGACTCATTGTACTAATTGTGCTTTGTTCATCACATTCCAAGGCTCCTGATTTCTTTGGGATTGCAATAAATATAGAATTACATAACTCCTGAGGTATATCTCTAGTATCATATATTGTGTTCAGCAGGCTGGTGGCTTGATCTATTCCATATTCTTCCAAAGCATCAATCATTTCTGTTGCGATGTTATCTGAACCGGGGCTCTTGCCATATGGTTAAGAACATTCTTAACCCCCATCTTCAAAATTGATTATCCTTCATTATTAATTTTAGTATCTCTGTTATCATCATAAAGGTATTTCACATAATCTGACCATACATGTAGAATCTGATCTTTTTCTATTATGCTTTTGCCATCTTTTGTTTTTAGACAGCCCGTTGATGTACTTGTTCTTTTATTAGTTAGCTCCTGAATTCTTTTATGCATTAATTTGTTATTTTTACTGTCGTGTTGTTTTTAAATATTTCTCAAGCCATGCTTCTTTTGCCTCCTTAAATAATGTTCTGACTGGTCTGTGAATTTCTTCATATTTGTCATGGCTATTTTTGTTGAGCCTTCTTGTTACCGTCAGTTGTAAAATTTCTTCAGTCATCCATTTCTTACGACCCACCACTTTAATTTTGAAATAGTTCTTTCTGATCAGACAATATACCAAATATGTTCTGTACTTCCATGTTTAGTATTTCCTTGTCATTTTTCAATACACACAGATCATATTAAGTGTTTCCAGTTATATACTTGACTTTCTTTAACTTTACTCTTAATGCGCCTGTAACCAATCTGTGGTCACTGTAACAATCAACACTGGGAACTGTTTTTGTGATTCTTAACGCATTTCGAAACCTTCTGCTAATAAGAATGTAATCTATCTGGTTTCTTGTCCTGCTGTCAGGACTCCTCCATGTCCATAATCTTCTAGGGGGTTGTTTAAACCAGGTGTTTCCTACAATAATTTCCTGCTTTTTTGCCCATTTTACAAGTCTGTGTGATCTTTCGTTTCGCTCTCCCAAACCATTGTTTCCTATTGTGCATCCATCACCTTGATTTCCTACTTTTGCATTGAAGTCACCCATTATGATATTTATTTCTGAATTTTTATATTTCTTCAAAGTAGACTCCATATCATTATACAATTCCTCTATACTATCTTCACTGGATTCTCCTGTTGGGACATATATTTGAGTGACGTTTATATTAAAAAATCTGCGATTAATTTAACCGATAGAACCCTCTCTGACACAACCCAATATCCTTTAACAGGATTTGATGTTTGCCGATCCAAGATAATAGCTACACCTCTTTGTCGTTCTTCTCCCCCAGAATAAATAATCTTAAAATCCTCATCTATCCTTATCCCATCTCATTTCCATATCGTTTCAACATTCCTAATATATCAATCTTCTCTCTTTCCATTTCTTGTTTGATGTTATCTAATTTTCCGTCGTCTCTTCCGTCGTCATTTAACGTCCGAACATTCCATGTTGCTAATTTCAGTATCCCAATCCTTTTTCTGTGACGCTCTGTAATTAGGCGAACCATGATAAACTAGGCAACTTTAAAGAATGTGGTTTGCCGTTGCTTTCCCTCCTGGCAGTGACCATACTGGCTGGGGACCGTAGTCATTGTCTCGTGAAAGAAATCTTCTGTCTACCGTTGCGAAACTTGAGACCATAATCAACAACTATCTGTCGGCTGCCCTCAAAATTTCATCCACCACCTGCCTTCCATGGTTTCTTGTGAACAACTTCCAGAAACAAATACAAAACAACAACAACACATCCTACACAGAAAAACACTAAAAAGAGTGTCCCCTGAAAAATGAACGTTACGTCGTCGCCATTTTAACGGAAGTTTACTGCATCCAATTAGGTTATGTCGACTTAGGGATACACAAAGTGGAGAGTGGAAAAGAAGAAGTAACAAATACATTTATGATCTGTTTAAGTCCCCGCTAATCACTGGTGTCATGAAGGCTAATAGACTACAATGGCTGAGGCATATGGAAAGAATGGAAGACAATAGGGAAACAAAACTCGCTTACACTCAGGAAATAAATGACCGTAGACCCCGAGGTAGACCAAGAAGATGGTGGAGAGATGGTGTATATACAAACCTACAAGCACTTGGAATCAACGACTGGCAAGAGAAGGTCAACCAGAGAGACGAATGGAGACGGATAGTATCTGCAGCAAAGAACCTCAATGGCTCGGAATGCTGAAGAAGAAGAAGAAGAAGAAGAAGAAGAAGATGAAGAAGAAGAAGAAGATGAAGAAGAAGAAGAAGAAGAAGAAGAAGAAGAAGAAGAAGAAGAAGAAGAAGAAGAAGAAGAAGAAGTACTTGAAGTTCTCTACTTGTTGGGTGGGGGGGGGGGGGTTCTTTTAGATGAATCTTTGTTGTTGTTGTTTTCTTCTTTGGTTATTGTCATTACCTCTGTTTTACTGATTTTCATGTTATGGTCCTTATACACTTCATTTAGACTGTTCACGTGGTCTTGTAATTCTGTGTCTGATTTTGCTATTAGTCAGAAAACAGGAGGTCTTTAATGGTGTAATTTGCCGTTGGTTCTTCTTCTGTGATCTGATCGTCACGTGGTCTCTGTTTTGCTGGTTTCTTTACATATGCTGTCTATATAGGTTATGAACAAGAGGGGGTACAGGAGTCAACCTTGTCGTACTTGAGTATACTTGAGTATAATACGTGACAGACCTTTTCATTCGGACTCAGTGTGTTAATTTTGTAGATTATTTCTGAAACATCCAAGACTGCAAATGACAGGTTTAAGAAGTTAGTATTTGGTTCTGGTGCGAGAAGACATAAATATTATAATGTAAAATCCAAGTAAATGGAAATATTCATGAACAAGTGAACTGGTACAACTATCTCGACACAATCATCACATCTGATAGAAATTGCCTTGTTGAGCTTGGAATAAGAATCGCTATGGCAAAGATAGTCTGTTGCAAGATGGAAAACTGTCACTTGTTTTCCCGGGAGGAATGTGGAATCAACAAGCACATCTTCAAACTTATTATCTGTTGGGATTATTGACTGACTTCTGTCTACACTCCTACCTTCTGTCTTCCCTTCCATATATCTATTTCTTTCACTCTCTCTCTTATTCCCTCAACACATACTCCGACAACAGTTCCTTTCAACGATAAATAAAAGATTTATTAATAAAAACTATGTCTGGTGTATGTATGGACTGGGTATATGTAGTTGGTATTGTCTACTAGTGTGAATGCAAGATAAGACGGTTGCCTTCGGATGTGCCGTAGTTTTTCTCGCCTCTTCTGTCGGCCAAAGCACAGGACAGCACACACAGAAATGGAGTGATCTCACCCTGAATGATCTCCTCCTGCTTGAGTCTGGACTAATCCAATTCTTGAAGAAAACAATTGTTCAATGTCTTATCACCAGAAAATAATCCGATTTGGTAAGTCACTGAAATTCATATATTTCCCGTTTGTAAGGTATTATAATCCACCTCTGAATACACACCGCCACTATCCAACATTGTCTAGAGTTACTATGAATGTTCTACACCATGTCTATTGTTAATAAAGTTTAATGTTTCGGCACAGTGCAATTGCATGCAGTTTTAAGTATCCCTGCTTGCCACAGGTTAACGTCTTTTCCTTTTAAGGGTTTTAGTTGTATATTCGTTTGAGCATACAGTGTTCTGTATTTGACGTTAAGTTATCACTTCTTCGTATTAAAACATGTCTATGTTCTTGTTGGTTCTAAGTAGGTACTTTATTTGCTCAAGTGCAGTAACCTTCATCTCTTCTCTGATTTCAATAGAGGGATTTGAACCTTATATATGCACTTATGCTCCTGGAATCGAAATACACTAGCGAATACCAACTAATATCCCCTCTTCTTTAAACCATTAGGGACGTGTATTTCTTTCCCCACTCAGGAGCATATCTCATTCAGCCCAGTTTGGAACACACACTAACTAGCAACCCCAGTTGCTACTATTTATATTGGGTCTCCCGTTCTTCCGTGATTGTTGGATGTCCATACATCAACAGTCGCATCTTGACGTATCCTGTACATCACAAGGCGGTGAATTCACGTAGTGATTAGTTGCTCGTTTCATTCGCTGTTACGCTGTTCCCTGAGTTTCCCCGTACGCGAATACTTCAAAGCAACTTCACTCGTTGATCGTTTTCTCCGGTCGTGTGTCCCCAGCGCGATCGTCCCGTTTCTCCGTGTCCGTTCCGATCGTCAGGCAATGACTCTGCGAACACCTGTATCCTATTTTCATATCTGTGTCGGTCAATGATCTTTTATTCGTCCTCCTCTCAGAATGAAGTACACGATTGTTAACCCTTCTCCTTCCTTGTATTTTAATATGTAAGTTATCAAGGAATCATTAAACTGCAGTTTTTTCCGTGACAAAAACATACCAAAAAATGGAGGGAAAAAAAACTGTCAATTGCAGTGAGGGAAAATGTGTTGATATGCTATATAGAAACAATACTGTTATATGCAGGTGAAATATTGGACAATAAGCAGAAAAGCTGAGAAACATCTAATGGCAGCGGAAATTTGGTTTCTGAGGGACATAGAAATAATCCCATGAACGGAGAGAAAAAAGAATGCGACATATCTTCATGGAACAGATGGAAACCCTAAATTGATTAGAGAAATTAAAATAAGACTGTCGTTATTTTTCGACATGTTATGTGAAGAAATAGACTTGAAAACATAGTGCCAACTGGTAAAATTGATGCAAAATAACAAGAGGAAGACAGAGTATGTGTGTTTGTGTGTGTGCGTGTGTGTGTGTGTGTGTGTGTGTGAAAGAGAGAGAGAGAGAGAGAGAGAGAGAGAGAGAGAGAGAGAGAGAGAGAGAGAGAGAGAGAGAGAGAGAGAGAGAGAAATACCAGGATGGCTTGACCAGATGACACAACTGGGAGAAGAAACTTTGCCAGATCCAAGACTCTGGTAATTGTGTGAGAATACGAACCAATGACCGGTCACGCTTATTGGCATGGGACATGATAACAATGACGAGGTATTCACTCATTGTGCTAGTTTCTAGTATGTCGGCATAGTGTCTGTTGCTTTCTCTTGCAAGATGGTTTGGAATTTTCGCTACGCAATACTTGCAATGTATTTATGAGCTGTCTTGGTGGCCTCAAAGGATTCGCCAACTGATATTTCTGTGTAATACGTTTAGCACATAGGAACCGACCAATCATGCCTTTTCTTTAAATGTTCGTCATATACAGGTCGCAGCATTACTGTCTGGTGTGTTTGTTATTTGACCTTTGCTGTGTGAATATACAATTCTAAGACCCATGGTGCTATTTGAGTGACTAGATACAAATGATGTCCACATTCCATAGTTGTGGGTTCAGGTGGATGACAGACCTGGCTAATGGTGACACCGCTTTCTAGGGTGTCTAGTTGGCCATGTGACGAAGTAGAGGTGTTCCTGCAGCTAGGCGTTGTCGTTATTTAAAAGTGACAGGCTGGAATCCCGACATGGCAACTTTAGTTTTCAATTTGAATATTTTCTAGTGTGTCTTCTAATCTCTACTTCTTTCTTTAACTTGTATGAACGCCATACACTACTTATGAATTAGTTTATGCGACCTATTATATATAGCAGAGCTCGCGTTTAATATACAACATGAGAGTTACAGGGGAAGCGAAACAAGAAATAGCGGACATCGATGGTATCAAACACAGAGTACAGGAATCGTCTCGTCTGTCTTGCTGATACGATAATGCACCCCGAGATATGCCAAAAACTGGCTGATTATTGGTGCTGTTGTTGCTGGTCATCAACATGCTGTTGAGCTGTCTGCTCGTGCTGGCCAAATGCCACGCCTGTGAAGAAGTTAGTCCTCTGCGGTAGTTACAGCAATCCACATAATGTTGTTAAACTGATATGTTTACACTTTACGTTACACAATATGTGAAAAATACAACGCTTAATAATAAAGCGATAAAACCTAGCTATTCACCAGGTCCACTAAATATACAAATAAATATAACTCTGATGTAAAGCATATCTAATTGTTAAAATATCTTGGAAATGTGTACACACAAGGCGGAAAATACGAAAGAGATATAGAAACAGGACACCAATGGAAAGGAGTGACTTATCATCTGTCACATTTGCTCAGGTATCCGAATAATACCATACATGTATAAGGAGAAATTATAAATAGTATGCTATTTCAAAACCCGTATCAATGTCAACCTTGGTCCCTATCAACATCCCTCCAGTAAACACCCCTCACGTGTCAGGTTTAATACTTGAGAAAGGTTGGTGGTCTTTACAGAACAGATATTGTTTCCACACACAAAAAAGTAATGAAATATAGCGTAAAATCATAAATTGTTTCCAACTCACTGCACTCATTACACTTATGGCGCCTTGCTGTCTTGACAGACGACAGTTTTTTTACACTGTGCTACAAAAAAAGGCATAACTACAACCCATGTCGGTGAGACCAGGGATGGGGTTATACCTCTCCAAAGCACAAAGCCTGGGGTGATTTGTAGAGATCATGTGTTGCCCATGTAGCATATTCCCTTTCTCAGCCTGCCTAGTTTACTCCAGAGGAAAGGCAACGCTAATACATCTGGATCAAGGTAAGTTGCATAAAACTGCCGAATGAGCAAAGCAATGCTCTAACTTTCTGCCTGTCTTTGCTTCGATCCTAGACAAGTTGCCAATCAAAGCTTAGGGCTTGGTCTGCCCTATCATGACATTTAATCTTTAGGTTGTTTCCAACAAGATACGACCAATAAAGTTATTTCAACATCTTACAAGACTGAAACCAAAACAAATACCGACAAATCATAATAGAAACGATCTTGTTGTTCAGCCAGAGGAACACCAAGAAAAAGATGGGTGGACAGTCTTAAGAATACATCAAACAAATACGGCATGACGCAAACAAGTCAACACAAATGGTCTTGGACTACTACCAACAGATGAGGCAAAGAACACCACCTTCTGCACAGCCCAGACAAAGATCTTGCCCATAAAATCCGTCCTAACCTCAAGTTTCAAGACAAAGAGAATACGCAAACCAAGCAAATGACTTGCCCAGAAAATACTCCCAACCCACAAACTGAAAGGGACAGAAATAGTCAGAAAAATAAAAATACTCCGACTTAGCGGGTATTGAGAATTTAGGTGTAACTTTATTAACCCATCTCCACCCCTCTTCTTCAAATGATCTGCGACACATCAAGCGTGGAAAGGGGTTAAATTTTAAGCTCTCTTTTTTTCCCCTCAACACTGCCTTGCCTGAACATTGCATGGAAGACTACCACCCCTTACACAAAGCTGTCGTGACACGCTAATCCTCTGGCGGTGTCTTTGGCGACAATAGGAGAGGGTGAGTTTAATTATAGATCCTCAATATACAGTTGACAAGACACATCAATCTAGGTCCCGAGCTGGTTCAAGTATGGCGTGTTCTGTCCGACTTAACAAACATGTGGACATACAAACACATTCAGCATTCTGTAGTACATGTTGACTGAATGTGTTTTTGTATACATATATGGTGGCAGTGTGTGTGTGTGTGTGTGTGTGTGTGTGTGTGTGTGTGTGTGTGTGTTTACATTATGAGCTTGCGTGCTTACATTTGAGCGTGCGCGTGTCTGTTAGTGAGTGTGTTTGTGCGTGCATGGAGTGTGTGTGTTTGTGCGAGAGTGCGTACGAGAGAGAGAGAGAGAGAGAGAGAGAGAGAGAGAGAGAGAGAGAGAGAGAGAGAGAGAGAGAGAGAGAGAGCGTAAGTAAAGCTACAAGGAAAGCTGTCTATTCATTCATACTCATTGTTGTACAATTAAAGGACCCTGGGGCTAGTACTACGCCGGCCGCCTTGGCTTCCCAAGACATTTGCTGGTAGCCAGTTTAGGCTGGGCCTGTCTGGTAGCCCAGGTAGATGTTAACATTCCGCCTTGATGCGAATGTGAAGCCATGATTAGTGCATCTGTGTATTTCGGTGACGTATATACATACTCGTTGGCTTATCTGCCTGCCTGCCTGCCTACCTGCCTACCTGGCTGCCTGCCTGCCTGCCTGTCCGTCCGTCCGTCTGTCTGCATACAGTCAGTTGTATATCTACGGTCTAACAACATCAGGACCATGTGGGTTAGAGAGTTCCTGTGAATGTATCTGCTTTTAGGTTCGTTTTTTTTTTTTTTTTGCTTTCGCTGGCTTTGAAATCGAGCATAACCCACACACGTGACCACATCTCAATAGAATGAATCACTGCCTTAGAAGAATATGGAATAGATCTAGTTACCAGACTGCTGAACACAATATATGATACTGGAGTTATACCTTCTGAATTATGTAATTGTATATTTATTGCAATCTCGAAGAAATCAGGAGCCTTGGATGGTGACAAACATTGAACAATTTCTGTAATTAGTCACATCACAAAGAATTTGCTAAGAATTATCTTGCAAAGAGTTAGGAAGAAAATACAACCCGAAATAGAAGAAGAGCACTGTGGGTTTTAAAAAAAGTTTAAAAGTCGACAGGGTCGACTTCATTGCACCGGGTATTATCCCATATGGCTCAGTCTCTTTCCACAACGCGGAAAACGTCACACAAAGCACGACCTCCGAAGCTCTAGCGACGAACCACATCAGTCTCCGAAAAATGTCACTCATGAACCGAAGGACGCGGCCCGGAATCGAACCCATAACCTTCAGAGCCAGAGTCAAACGGTTTGACCGCTTCGCCAGGGAGTCTGCCGTGGGTTTGTAGACGGCATAGGTGCAGTAAATGCTGTTTATATACTGAGAACAGAAATTGAACGTTCTATCAAAGTAAACAGACTTACATCTTTGCTTTATTGACTACACAAAAGCTTTTGATAAAGTGAGACATGTCAACATGCTGGTGATGCTTGCATATCTACACATTGATAGGAAAGTCCTTAGACTCATTAAAAAGATATAGTTTAGTTTAGTTTAGTCGTTGGATCAACATCACCGCACACGGTTTAACCCATAAGTGCTCCGTTTTCCTCCTAACTCAAACCTGAGTCTGGAGAAACTCAAGCTCAATGCACGAACTCCGTTGCATCGGCGAGGCTCCTGAAATACTTTGGGTAGATATTTAACTCGAAGTTTTGCCCGGAAAGCGCCGTTAGGCTACTCTTTTTCGATTTCCAACTGCCAAGGGTTTTTTACGTGCGCAACAATACACACGGGCGTCCGATCTCACTACCCAGAGACCAGGGGAAATTTTATTACTGGAAGTCCAGGTGGATTTTTTAAATAAATCCCGGTCGTCACCGGGGCCTGAACCCGGGACCCGCAGCACTCGAAGCGGACACCATATCTCGAGAACACTCAGCCCACCCCCCCCCCCCCCTAAAAAAAAGATATATTGGAAATAACAAGCTGCAATAAAGATTGATAATGAAGTGGGTCAATATCAGCCTATTAAGAGGGGTGTGAGACAGGGATGTGTAGTGACTCCAGATCGTTTGTAATTTCAAAAATTAAAAATTTAATTTTTATTTTCTGAAATACAGCTTTTAGTTTGCCCTATTCTGTTCTTAATCTCTTTTGTGTACCTACCATCTGATATTATAAATGACCCTAAGTATATAACATTATCCATTTGGCTAAGACTTTTCTCTTCTATTTTGATATTCCTATTGGTGTTCGGAATGTTTATATTGCCTATTTTGTCTCCTTTCCTTCCACACATCCATACTGCTCTTCACCAATTTTCATGTTTTATTGTCTTTCTGATACATCTCATTATAATTCTGAGTAGGATCATAATATTATAGGCATCTGTAAAGAAGACAGATTATCATTGATATCCTTCTTAGCAGTGACCATACTGGCCGCTGACCGTATTAAATGCCTAAAAAAGCGTCTAGTAGGTTATGGACGGACGATTTATCTCCAGCTGGTTGGGAAATTTGACCAATCAGCAGAAAACTGGTTGTGCTGTAATCAAAGAGCATGTTAGTGTTAAGTGATATGAAACGATGAAAGTGGGTTAGAAGATGTGGTAGATGGTTTCCCCAGTAGGTTGGAAAATTTTTACCAATCCACAGAGACGACTCCCACGATTTATACAAGTACAGCTGTAAATGGATACGTGCATTTTTAGTAATGATTTGACAAATAATGTGTTTTTAAATCAGCAGAAAAACCTGGTGAGGGAATGTCAATGACTTGACAAGTAAGTTAAAATTCTTGTGTATACAGCCTTGCAGACATGCTAAGCGTGATCTTGTTTCTGTTTTTTAACGTGTTGAGCGAGAGTATTACCCCATTTGAACACTTGCCACCGAGCTTCACACTAGTGAATCCGATGCTTGACTGCTATAAATCTCTTTTGATGCACGTTAGATAGCAGTATAATAATGACACATGCAACAGTCGACTTGAAATAAGTTCACAGCGAAATGTTGAATATGGCGTTGACTGTTATTAGTACCTACAATTTCCCAAAAGCAAATAACTCGACGTTGTCTAGTTTAGTAAGTCACACAGCAAAATAGCAAGATGTGATATTCACGAGTCTAGTAAGCAGTATCAAACTAGAACACGTTTTTAAAGTCTTTGTTTCCATCGGTGATGAACTCTTTGGCGATAATGTCATCAACTATGGGGGAATAATGATGCTGTTTACACTTGACATGCGCCTGGGTAGGAATCTGGTTGTTAATTCACACACACACACACACACACACACACACACACACACACACACACACACATATATATATATACACACATACACACGCACGCACGCGCACACACACACAGACACAGACACAGAGACACAGATACAGACACAGACACACACACACACACACACACACACACACACACATGGGCTTTACTTGTATATATTACAGTAGCCATACATGAGTTAATTCCAAAGAAGATTGATAAACCAACACAGAACTGGCGTCGTTAGCCGCTACACGCTGCGGGATTTGCTGAGGAGGGGATCCGAGCACTTATGGACTGAATGGTTCGATGTGCAACGAGGATGATCTGTCGACTAACTAACTAACTAACTAACTAGACAGATTTATACATAGTGTTTGACCTACCTGTTACGGCATATTAAACAAAGAGATATTTATTATGTGACCACCACATGAAATCGCCACATTTGATACCTGATTACGACTTTAAGCACTACTTGCATGTCTTCGCCTGTATGGATGTAAAAATGAAGTCAGACCTGATTTCATCAAGTACTACAACAGTCGGACATGGCGCCAAAATGAACAAAAATGAAGCGGTACACGGACACAGCAACCAAGGTTATGTATAGAACAAATGATGAAAAGGACATTTGTGTCAATAGAAGAGCTAACGTGTTTTGGCCATGTGGAGACAAAGTAATCAAAATACTGTAATGGGAATAATAAACACAGAGCTAGTCAAGTTGTGAAAATGATTAAAATGGGACTAACATGCCGTGATTTAAAAAAAATAAACAGAGGGCAAAACATCATACAGTGTTTTAAAAGATAAACAGCGGCTAAACAACATACAGTGATTTGATGGATAAAAACAAGTCGAATATATCTGGGAAGAGAGGAAGAGGAAGGTCAAAGAGAACATGGGTGCAGGATGTGACGGATGATATTCAGATGGGTGTATCGGACAAGGACATCTTGCTTATGATCGAGAGGTTTTCCGGAAGGTTGTTATGGGAGCGAGGTTCTGCAAACGACATGATAATGAATGAATGAATGATCAAATCAAAATACAGTGCTTTCAGTGATAAACACAATGCTAATTAATATACATTTTCTACCACCTCCAATCTTTCCTCATTAACATATATTTCTTTCTTCATAGATATAACTACACATGGAGACAGAAATATATGTTAATGAGGAAAGATTGGAGGTGGTGGAAAATTTCGAATATCTTGAGTCATTGATTACCAACAAAGGTGACACAATGAAAGAAATTAAACGATGACTATCAATTGCTCTTCAAAGACTAAAACAACTAAATAAATTATGGAGTGGGACAGACAGAACTACAAAAATTAGATTGTTAAGAGCATGCATCTTTCCCATTGCAACATACGCCTGTGAGACCTGGACACTTACTAAACAATCTGAACAGCGCATAAATGCTTTTGGATATAAATGTTATAGAAGGGTTCTAAGAATATCTTTGGTAAAGAAAAGAACAAATTCATCCATACTTCAAGAGCTGAATTATTAAATACGAAAAAACAAAGAAAATTGAAATATTTTGGTCACTTGAAACGTCATGAAAGTTTGGAGAAAACAATAATGGAAGGGTATATGTCTGGGAAGAGAGGAAGAGGAAGGCCAAAGAGAAGATGGGTGCAGGATGTGGCGGTTGATTTCCAGTTGGGTGTATCGGACGCGGGATATCTTGCTTGTGATCGAGAAATTTTTCAGAAGGTTGTTATGGGAGAGAGGTTCTGCAAAGGACATGCTATAGAAGGCTAAACTACATACAGTGATTTGAGCTGTAAACACAAAGCTAATCACACTAGTGAGATATGAGTGGTAAACACATCTAACATGCATACAGTGATTTGAATGTTAACCCATGGCTAAACAATAGTGATTTTATTAATCATCACAACAGGTCTAATTCTCATACAGTGATGTGAGAAATAAACACCGTGCTAATGAAAATACGGTGATATATATATATACTTTCTCCGTAATCCCGTTTATCAAGCAGTCTCGTAGCGGGCGAGAGCTGGAAGCGGTTCGACCCCCGCTGGTGACTTGCGGGATAACTGAGCCGGCCGCTCAGAAAGCAATGGCAAACTACTGAGCGTAATCTTGCCAAGAAATCAACAGAAAGCTGAAAGATGCTGCTGTTGACAGCGATGTCTTGTAAAGGATATGCGAATTTAAAAAATAAAAATAAAAAAAAATAAAAAAAAAATATATATATACGGGATTAAACAACACACTGCGATTTGAGTGATATACACATGATTAAAGAACATACAGTGAGATGAGTGATATACACACGATTAAAGAACATACAGTGAGATGAGTGATATACACATGATTAAAGAACATACAGTGAGATGAGTGATATACACACGATTAAAGAACATACAGTGAGATGAGTGATATACACATGATTAAAGAACATACAGTGAGATGAGTGATATACACACGATTAAAGAACATACAGTGAGATGAGTGATATACACATGATTAAAGAACATACAGTGAGATGAGTGATATACACACGATTAAAGAACATACAGTGAGATGAGTGATATACACACGATTAAAGAACATACAGTGAGATGAGTGATATACACAGGATTAAAGAACATACAGTGAGATGAGTGATATACACATGATTAAAGAACATACAGTGAGATGAGTGATATACACACGATTAAAGAACATACAGTGAGATGAGTGATATACACATGATTAAAGAACATACAGTGAGATGAGTGATATACACACGATTAAAGAACATACAGTGAGATGAGTGATATACACACGATTAAAGAACATACAGTGAGATGAGTGATATACACACGATTAAAGAACATACAGTGAGATGAGTGATATACACACGATTAAAGAACATACAGTGAGATGAGTGATATATACAGGATTAAAGAACATACAGTGAGATGAGTGATATACACAGGATCAAAGAACATACAGTGAGATGAGTGATATACACATGATTAAAGAACATACAGTGAGATGAGTGATATACACATGATTAAAGAACATACAGTGAGATGAGTGATACACACAGGATTAAAGAACATACAGTGAGATGAGTGATATACATATGATTAAAGAACATACAGTGAGATGAGTGATATACACATGATTAAAGAACATACAGTGAGATGAGTGATATACACACGATTAAACAATATACAGAGAGATGAGTGATATACACAGGATTAAAGAACATACAGTGAGATGAGTGATATACACAGGATTAAAGAACATACAGTGAGATGAGTGATATACACACGATTAAACAATATACAGAGAGATGAGTGATATACACACAATTAAACAATATACAGAGAGATGAGTGATATACACAGGATCAAAGAACATACAGTGAGATGAGTGATATACACAGGATTAAAGAACATACAGTGAGATGAGTGATATACACACGATTAAAGAACATACAGTGAGATGAGTGATATACACACGATTAAACAATATACAGAGAGATGAGTGATATACACAGGATTAAAGAACATACAGTGAGATGAGTGATATACACAAGATTAAAGAACATACAGTGAGATGAGTGATATACACACGATTAAACAATATACAGAGAGATGAGTGATATACACACGATTAAACAATATACAGAGAGATGAGTGATATACACAGGATCAAAGAACATACAGTGAGATGAGTGATATACACAGGATTAAAGAACATACAGTGAGATGAGTGATATACACACGATTAAACAATATACAGAGAGATGAGTGATATACACAGGATTAAAGAACATACAGTGAGATGAGTGATATACACAGGATTAAAGAACATACAGTGAGATGAGTGATATACACACGATTAAACAATATACAGAGAGATGAGTGATATACACACGATTAAACAATATACAGTGAGATGAGTGATATACACAGGATTAAAGAACATACAGTGAGATGAGTGATATACACAGGATTAAGGAACATACAGTGAGATGAGTGATATACACACGATTAAACAATATACAGAGAGATGAGTGATATACACACGATTAAACAATATACAGAGAGATGAGTGATATATACAGTATTAAAGAACATACAGTGAGATGAGTGATATACACAGGATCAAAGAACATACAGTGAGATGAGTGATATACACATGATTAAAGAACATACAGTGAGATGAGTGATATACACACTGATTAAACAACATACAGATGAGATGAGTGATATACACAGGATTAAAGAACATACAGTGAGATGAGTGATATACACTATGATTAAAGAACATACAGTGAGATGAGTGATATACACACGATTAAAGAACATACAGTGAGATGAGTGATATACACACGATTAAAACAATATACAGAGAGATGAGTGATATACACAGGATTAAAGAACATACAGTGAGATGAGTGATATACACAGGATTAAAGAACATACAGTGAGATGAGTGATATACACACGATTAAACCAATATACAGAGAGATGAGTGATATACACACAGATTAAACAATATACAGAGAGATGAGTGATATACACAGGATCAAAGAACATACAGTGAGATGAGTGATATACACAGGATTAAAGAACATACAGTGAGATGAGTGATATACACACGATTAAACAATATACAGAGAGATGAGTGATATACACAGGATTAAAGAACATACAGTGAGATGAGTGATATACACAGGATTAAAGAACATACAGAGAGATGAGTGATATACACACGATTAAACAATATACAGAGAGATGAGTGATATACACAGGATTAAAGAACATACAGTGAGATGAGTGATATACACAGGATTAAGAACATACAGAGAGATGAGTGATATACACACGATTAAAAAATATACAGAGAGATGAGTGATATACACACGATTAAAGAACATACAGTGAGATGGGTGATATACACATGATTAAAGAACATACAGTGATATGAGTGATATACACACGATTAAAGAACATACAGTGAGATGAGTGATATACACATGATTAAAGAATATACAGTGAGATGAGTGATATACACACGATTAAAGAACATACAGTGAGATGAGTGATATACACACGATTAAAGAACATACAGTGAGATGAGTGATATACACATGATTAAACAATATACAGAGAGATGAGTTGATATACACACGATTAAACATATCAGTGAGATGAGTGATATACACAGGATTAAAGAACATACAGTGAGATGAGTGATATACACAGGATTAAGGAACATACAGTGAGATGAGTGATATACACACGATTAAACAATATACAGAGAGATGAGTGATATACACACGATTAAACAATATACAGAGAGATGAGTGATATATACAGTATTAAAGAACATACAGTGAGATGAGTGATATACACAGGATTAAAGAACATACAGAGAGATGAGTGATATACACACGATTAAACAATATACAGAGAGATGAGTGATTATACACAGGATTAAAGAAAACATACAGTGAGATGAGTGATATACACAGGATTAAAGAACATACAGAGAGATGAGTGATATACACACGATTAAACATATACAGAGAGATGAGTGATATACACAGGATTAAAGAACATACAGTGAGATGAGTGATATACTACAGGATTAAAGAACATACAGAGAGATGAGTGATATACACACGATTAAAAATATACAGAGAGATGAGTGATATACACACGATTAAAGAACATACAGTGAGATGGGTGTATACACATGATTAAAGAACATACAGTGATATGAGTGATATACACACGATTAAAGAACATACAGTGAGATGAGTGATATACACATGATTAAAGAATATACAGTGAGATGAGTGATATACACACGATTAAAGAACCTACAGTGAGATTGAAGTGATATACACACGATTAAGAACATACAGTGAGATGAGTGATATAACACATGATTAAAGAACATACAGTGAGATGAGAGATTATACACACGATTAAAGAACATACAGTGAGATGAGTGATATACACAGGATCAAAGAAACATACAGTGAGATGAGTGATATACACACGATTAAAGAACATACAGTGAGATGAGGTGATATACACATGATTAAAGAATATACAGTGATATGAGTGATATACACACGATTAAAGAACATACAGTGAGATGAGTGATATACACACGATTAACGAAACATACAGTGAGATGAGTGATATACACATGATTAAAGAACATACAGTGAGATGAGAGATATACACACGATTAAAGAACATACAGTGAGATGAGTGATATACACAGGATCAAAGAACATACAGTGAGATGAGTGATATACACACGATTAAAGAACATACAGTGAGATGAGTGATATACACACGATTAAAGAACATACAGTGAGATGAGTGATATACACAGGATCAAAGAACATACAGTGAGATGAGTGATATACACACGATTAAAGAACATACAGTGAGATGAGTGATATACACAGGATCAAAGAACATACAGTGAGATGAGTGATATACATACGATTAAAGAACATACAGTGAGATGAGTGATATACACAGGATCAAAGAACATACAGTGAGATGAGTGATATACACAGGATTAAAGAACATACAGTGAGATGAGTGATATACACAGTATCAAAGAACATACAGTGAGATGAGTGATATACACAGGATTAAAGAACATACAGTGAGATGAGTGATATACACAGGATCAAAGAACATACAGTGAGATGAGTGATATACACAGGATTAAAGAACATACAGTGAGATGAGTGATATACACAGGATCAAAGATCATACAGTGAGATGAGTAATATACACAGGATTAAAGAACATACAGTGAGATGAGTGATATACACAGGATCAAAGATCATACAGTGAGATGAGTAATATACACAGGACTAAAGAACATACAGTGAGATGAGTGATATACACAGGATCAAAGATCATACAGTGAGATGAGTAATATACACAGGATTAAAGAACATACAGTGAGATGAGTGATACACACATGATTAAAGAACATACAGTGATGCGAGTAAACGATGGACGCAGGGAATAACAAGAGTCCATGGGAATATCGATACATGAAGCCCATAAGCGGACACTCTCCCGCTGTTTATACTTCACCTCGACACAGCTAGGTATAAGTGGAACATGCTGAGATGAGATGAGATGACATATATATGTATATACCGTATTAAACAACACGCAATGATTTGACTGATAAACACAGAGCTAACAACATACTGTGATTTAGCTGATCAACAAAGAGCCAAAGAACATTCGGTTATTATTATTATTATTATTATTATTATTATTATTATTATTATTATTATTATTATTATTATTATTATTATTATTATTATTATTATTTGTTTTTTTGCCTTTGCTCCTGTGAACTCAATCCTTGTCAACACAAGTTCTAATACTACTGGTGGTTGCTACTACTAATGAATAGACTCAATTGATCGAGGGTTATTTATCCATATTTCCAGTCAACACATGTTCTAATACTACTGGTGGTTGCTACTACTAATGAATAGACTCAATTGATCGACGGTTATTTATCCATATTTCCAGTCAACACATGTTCTGATACTACTGGTGGTTGCTACTACTAATGAATAGACTGAATTGATTGAGGGTTATTTATCCATATTACCAGTCAACACATGATGTTCTAATACTACTGGTGGTTGCTACTACTAATGAATAGACTCAATTGATCGAGGGTTATTTATCCATATTTCCAGTCAACACATGTTCTGATACTACTGGGGTTGCTACTACTAATGAATAGACTGAATTGATTGAGGGTTATTTATCCATATTACCCGTCAACACATGTTTAATACTACTGGTGGTTGCTACTACTAATGAATAGACTGAATTGATTGAGGGTTATTTATCCATATTACCAGTCAACACATGTTCTAATACTACTGGTGGTTGCTACTACTAATGAATAGACTGAATTGATCGAGGGTTATTTATCCATATTTCCAGTCAACACATGTTCTAATACTACTGGTGGTTGCTACTACTAATGAATAGACTGAATTGATCGAGGGTTATTTATCCATATTTCCAGTCAACACATGTTTCTAATACTACTGGTGTTGCTACTACTAATGAATAGACCTGAATTGATTGAGGGTTATTTATCCATATTTCAGTCAACCCATGTTCTAATACTACTGGTGGTTGCTACTACTAATGAATAGACTCGAATTGATTGAGGGTTATTATCCATATTTCCAGTCAATCACACTGTTCTATACTACTGGTGGTTGCTACTACTAATGAATAGACTGAATTGATTGAGGGTTATTTATCCATATTACCAGTCAACACATGTTCTAATACTACTGGTGGTTGCTACTACTAATGAATAGACTGAATTGATTGAGGGTTATTTATCCATATTTACCTAGTCAACACACTGTTCTAATACTACTGGTGGTTGCTACTCCTAATGTAAATCGATCTGATGATGAGGTTATTTATCCATATTTCCAGTCAACACATGTTCTAATACTACTGGTGGTTGCTACTACTAATGAATAGACTGAATTGATTGAGGGTTATTTATCCATATTACCAGTCAACACATGTTCTAATACTACTGGTGGTTGCTACTACTAATGAATAGACTGAATTGATTGAGTGTTATTTATCCATATTACCAGTCAACACATGTTCTGATACCTACTGGTGGTTGCTACTACTAATGAATAGACTGAATTGATTGAGGGTTATATTATCCATATTCCAGTCAACACATGTTCTGATACTACTGGTGGTTGCTACTACTAATGAATAGACTGAATTGATTGAGGTTATTTATCCATATTACCAGTCAAAACATGTTCTGATACTACTGGTGGTTGCTACTACTAATGAATAGACTGAATGATTGAGGGTTATTTATCCATATTACCAGTCAACACATGTTCTGATACTACTGGTGGTTGCTACTACTAATGAATAGACTGAATTGATTGAGGGTTATTTATCCATATTACCAGTCAACACATGTTCTGATACTACTGGTGGTTGCTACTACTAATGAATAGACTGAATTGCTTGAGGGTTATTTATCCATATTACCAGTCAAAACATGTTCTGATACTACTGGTGGTTGCTACTACTAATGAATAGACTGAATTGATTGAGGGTTATTTATCCATATTACCAGTCAACACATGTTCTGATACTACTGGTGGTTGCTACTACTAATGAATAGACTGAATTGATTGAGGGTTATTTATCCATATTACCAGTCAACACATGTTCTGATACTACTGGTGGTTGCTACTACTAATGAATAGACTGAATTGATTGAGGGTTATTTATCCATATTTCCAGTCAACACATGTTCTAATACTACTGGTGGTTGCTACTACTAATGAATAGACTGAATTGATTTAAAGTGAGGGTTATTTATCCATATTTCCAGTCAACACATGTTCTAATACTACTGGTGGTTGCTACTACTAATGAATAGACTGAATTGATTTAAAGTGAGGGTTATTTATCCATATTTCCAGTCAACACATGTTCTAATACTACTGGTGGTTACTACTAATGAATAGTCTGAATTGATTGAGGGTTATTTATCCATTCCGTATTACCAGTGTCCATCGCCACGAGGCGAACCCATCCCGACATATGAGGTCCTGGGCTAATCAACGAATTCTATTAACTGTTTTTCGTCCTGATTGATGTTTGTTAACTTACCTTTCGTCTCAAACCACTAATCATAAGCCACGACGCCAGCACGATAAATTGTTCACCTCAATTTAGTAACCCAAGTTTTTGTTGCTATTTTAGTATAGTCTATTTATGGTTTATAAAATAGATGTTCATATTGACTCTTGAATTTTTTTCTCTTCAACCGTTTGGTTCAAGTGTGTATTATTGCTCACTAATGTCAGCTTTATGACCCCAACTGGCAGAAAGATTGACAAGTCTTCGCCGCTGACGATCCCATGGCTGTTAAAAACGCCTGAAGTCCCAACTGTCCCCACCCCACCAGCCTATGACTGCACATTATAAAACTGTTTCCGCTGGAAATCGTGCTGTCTCGAATACCTAAGCTCACGATGAAGTAACGTGGGATTTGTGGGACCAATGCTTGGTGAATGAATTGATTTCCTCTAGGTGCTGATTACTGACGCTTCCACGGTACGAGCTGACATTGCTTCCATGAGATGTCACTGATGCCAGGTAGGTCATCACCCCCCTACATAGTTATTTGTTAGTCGGCTTTAACTCATTCAGTGCGAAACATCATTAAACAGATGCATAGTCAATCCCTTCTGCTGGAAACGGTGATTTAAAGATGTGTTACGTTCTTGTGAAGGCCAACACTTATAATGACTGTGGTATAACGAGAGAGCAGATGTCTGATTAGGAATAAGACAAAACAAAGCAGCCACAGTAAGAATCCTCAGTTCTGCTGCGTTTAAATTAACTGCATGCCTTTTACATAATGTTGCAATCAATTGCAACATTCATAGGCTTTACGTCGTTTTCTAGGCACATTTTGTGGTTGCGATCTGGACGACTGACACTCATACCATTGTTAAAATCAACGCAAATGGATCTGCTTCCAAATCGTCTGCGGTTAATTTCGAACTCGGTATGGCGGGATTGTGAAACTTCGTTCACTACCCCAAAGCCACAGACGCCGACATGTTCCCGTACAGAATGAAATAAAACTGCGTATCTCTGCGAGGACAGAGAAAATGACATCAGGCACCACATGTCAAAATCATGACCAGCGCCGGTGATAGGGAAATAGCCAAGCAGTTTAACCACCACATAACCTCGCAACTGCACGAAATACTGCCTCTGCGTGTATTAGAAACCACGTAATGTGACATAAAGCTGCAAGAGGGTGGTTAGTGCTGATGGTTGCCAACATAACGGCCAGTGCTCGCCCATACTATCGTGGAGGTTCATCATCATGTGTCCTGCCAACTGGCGGAGGCTTACAGGCATCTCCACATATCTGGCTCCCTGGTGTGCTGGATCAATGCCATTGATGATATTCCTCCCTCTCTGCCACTTTCTGTCCATATGGTAGTGTATCACGTTGCTTGAACGAGCAGATAAGAAGTGCTCGGAGACAACAGAGATGTGGTTTCTGACACGCATGTTGCGAGTACCTTGGTCTGTCAGAGTAACTAGCCAGGAGTGCCTGGTAGAGGTAAGTAAAGAATTATTATGTTCACATATCAGAAGGGCACAAACAGTGGTCTCTGGTGATGTAATAAGAGGAGAGGCCTTGACAACACAGTGAGGGCTGGGAATACCAGCAGCAGAAGAGGCAGAGACAGAGCGAGAGAAACAAGCTTGGATGGGCTGCGATGGTGGTATGTCGTCGATAGAACTGTTCGACATCACCAGCGATCGACATTTATGGAAATGCATGAACGCCTAATACAATCACCTGGGTAAAGGCTGCTGATGATGTGTTCTTATCGTAGCTTGTCCGTGTCTAAAGCCGTCTCTGTTGTTGGTTAAACCAGGTGTTTCAAATCATCATATTATTTATTTTTGGAGGTAAACATGTCCGAATTAATAAGAACACTTGCTCTTAAACATCCGGCGTGCTGATGCCGAGGTAGCGAGTTTAACCCCTACACAGGTCAGTTGGACTAAAATGTTGACTTCTTATCCTTGACTTGGGGACCTAAATTACATGTACCCCAGAAATCGGAGTGGGGTCACCTGATAACGAGGGACACTGGCAATACTGAAAGCTAATCCTCACGCAAAAAGCAGTCCAGTGCACCAAAAGAAGTAGCACGTATATGGACTAAGCTTTAGTTCAAAGCGAAGAAAGCACCAAAAAAACTAGACGATGAGATGCGAGCTTACAACATGTACAGTAGTGACACAACGGATACACGGCGCATCACTATAATTGGGGACCATTGTCCAGTATGTAACCGCAGCTGGATGGTGTTTGTTTTTCTAATAATATTCTAATAAGCTCGGTTTCCCTAAGGTGAATAAGGCATCGTACAATCGATTACTGTTCTGAACCTTGTTATTCTTCTTTCGTTCACTTGAAATATGCTTGCTTGCTTGCTTGTGTTCGTTGGCTTGAGCTCCAACGCGAAGTCCTGTATGTCGGATGAAGGCATTCTGTTGTCCAACATCAGTGTGATGTCATACAGGACCTGAGTTTTGCGTGAGTATCCGTTGTCCCATGTCTGGCTTATTGGTGTGCAGACTGGTGGTTCCTCGCCGTACAGGCAGACACTCTCCGACTTCGGAGGAACTTGAAATATGTCTATATCTGCAATGTTGTCTCATGTATGAATCTAACAGTCTTTTTTAGTTCACTCAGCGGTCCATAGCGTTTATCTTCCACTGTCGTCTCTCTAGGCCAGAAGGTTTGCCTAGATATTTTGTAGTTTGGGCAGTCTTGGAATATGTGCTCTGCTGTCTGCAACGCCAATCCACATGTGCACATGGCTCATTCACTAATCTTGAATTTTGTATGCATGTGGTTGTGTAATCTATTGTGTTCTGTTCTAAGGCGCAGAATAATGACTTTGTTCTGGTCTGTCCATTCCATGACTTAAATTGCGAAGTACTCAGTTGGGGATCCACACTATTTATTCTTCGTTGTTTTCGTATATTTTGCCTGCATGGCCTAATAATGAAACGCCACTATATGTTTTAACTTCCTTGCATTTTGAGTTTGTTTTGCCACAATGGTACCATTACTGTTCTCTGCTAGTAGTCGGAACTGTCTTTCTGTCCTTACACAATATTCTTTTCAGCCACTTAACCTTGACTTTTGTATTGTGTAATTGCTTCATAAGTTATGCTGGCAAATGTTTCTCTGAAGTTTCTCTGTCAGTTTTTTATTTCTCCAGTCAGTATCTCTCCAGTCAGTATTTCTCCAGTCAGTATCTCTCCAGTCAGTATCTCTCCAGTCAGTATTTCTCAAGTCAGTATTTCTCCAGACAGTATCTCTCCAGGAAGTATCTCTCCAGTCATTACCTCTCCAGTCAGTATCTCTCCAGTCAGTATCTCTCCAGTTATTATTTCAAACTCAAGAATGGCTTGATCTTTTGTTAAGCATGTATGCTTTTTAGTGATGTTAGGGTTGTACAGTTCTTGAAGATTTCGTTCCATCTCACCTTTCTGTTGTTTCCTAAGAGTATGGGTGTTTCGTTTCTGTTAATTATTATAATAGAGGTGTAGCTATCGTCTCTGTTCATTCTAAATTCATTGAACAAATTTAGTTCGTTCCGCTGGTGTTGAACATTTATGTAGTCAATCTGTAATATTTGAAGTGAGTTCAGCCATTGGTTCTGTGTTTACGTGGTTTTGATTACGTTGAAAAAAAAAATGTAAGTTAGACAACGAATCATCCTCGTTGCACATCGAACTATTTAGTCCATAAGTGCTCAGGTCCCCACCTCAATATCTCCCTCGAGGTATAGCTACTGACGACACCAGTTGTTGGTTGGTTGACTATTCTTCTTTGGTTTCCCCATATTCTTCTGTGGCTTCCCCATGGCGCTCCATTCTGGCTTGACCCCATTATAAATAGCCCGTGCTCTAAATATAAATCCATGAGTCCCCGTCCTTACACTCTGGAGTGCCGGCTCCGTGGCCAAGAGTTATGGACGCAGTTCGTGATCCGGCATATCCGCGTTCGAAACACAGCTGCGCGCGATTTGATAGCAGACCGCAATATGTTGGTTTTTTACGAAATGGTAGGGTGCCAGTCGTTCAGAAAGTAATGGCAAACTACTGAATGTAAACTTGCCACGAGATCACAACAGCAAGAAATGCTGGTGTTTACTGCAACGTCCTGTAAAGGGTGTGCAACTAACTTTTTTTCCACTCTGGAGTACCATGTAAAGTACCGAGGCATTGTCCACCTCTAACTGTTATATTTCCTACTCTCCCATTAGAATCTCCGGTCTTCTATCTTATCATAGATTCTGTATACAACGTTAGGCAATCTGTCAACACTAGAACACGATCCTGGCTGCTGATATCATTGATGACTTGTGGTGTGAACAAGTTCACAAACCATCATCTTTCTGCGTGCTGTCATTGGTGACTTGTAGTGTGAACAAGTTCACAAACCATCAACTTTCTGCGTGCTATCATTGGTGACTTGTGGTGTGAACAAGTTCACAAACTATCAACTTTCTGCGTGCTATCATTGGTGACTTGTGGTGTGAACAAGTTCACAAACCATCAGCTTTCTGCGTGCTATCATTGGTGACTTGTGGTGTGAACAAGTTCACAAACCATCAACTTTCTGCGTACTGTCATTGGTGACTAGTGTGAATAAATTCACAAACAGCAACTCTCTGTACGCTGCTTTCATTGGTGACGTGTGCGAATAAATTAACAACTGTATTTGTTTTTAATGTGAAATACAACCGGGACTCCTACGGTAGTTTCAAAATGTGACGAAACCATCTTCCGGTGCACACAAGTTTGTTTTATGACAAAACGTAGACATGACCAATGATTAATGAAGATTAATAAGACTCTGTTCTTTCGTGATATATATTTCTTACCTGCACAACAAGACAACTTCGTACACACAAATTCTAGTTTTATTTATGAAGTATCAATGCAGTCGTACTTGATCTTCACTGTAATATGTGGAGCAGTTTTCTGACCATATTGAATGCACTCCCACATAACAAATATATATATATTAAAAGCCACGACAACGAAGCGGTAAAGAAAATGAGATTGTAAAGGTATAAAAACATGATAACAGTATATCACTAATATTATGGTAGTCGCAATAGTGCAGTGGCTATAATGTTTGCCTGCCGGCTTGATTGTCGTGTGTTTGAATCTCCATTAGTTTTTTTAATGTTTTAAATTTGATGCCAGCTTCCAGGTGGATGGATTGCAAAATGGGTACCAAAAATGTCCAGGGAAGTAACTAGGGCTAGTGAGATAGTGACCAACTGACCCACCGAGTGCCAGCTTGGTCTATAATAATATGGGTCTAGCACCATATACCCAATAAGTATGAGTACGTGTATAGAGTCCTATAGCTGTTTACTTCGACAAGAAAATAGGACCCTTTGACCCGCCTTAAGGAGTGATGGGCGTGTGGTGATACAACTATGGATATTATTACAGACCCATGGTTTCACTGATTTACTGGCTAATATTATATGTGCGAGTATACCAGCTGTGACACGACAGTCATCTGGCATATATTGTCGTTAAGGCATGAAGTGCTGCACCTTCAGTTAAACAAGGCCATGACAATTGAGGTGTGATGTCCAGTTCTCTTCCTTGCCAGCTCTACTCTCCAGACAATCCCCAGAACATTCTGAAAATGCTAGGGTACCTTTGTCATGAGACTGGGTCGACCACGGAGTGGTATTGCTGGAAACAGATCTCGTCAGGGCTAGAGTTTGAACTCAGACAACTGTCTTCGTAAGCAAGCACACTAACAACAGCTCTGCTACGGCACCTACTGTATGCATGCCACATATACACATAATATAACCAAACAGGCCAGGTATATACCATGGTGAAGCTGTTCTGTCCATAACCGTACACATATCAAAGTTGTACTACTTTCTTTTACTGTATGCGTGCACAGTATGTCAACCAACAATATAAATGTACAATATGTCAACTAACAATGTGCATATATAACATGTCGACCAACAATATGCACGAATAACATGTTAACCAATTATATGCATATATAATATGTCAACCAACAATATAACATTCATTGTTGGCTCAAATGGTTCAGGTCCAATCTCCTGGAGAGAAATATTATTCCCCTTATTCGTTCTGATCAGGGTTAGACCAAGTCCGATCAACGGGTAAAGACAAATTTTTTCTGGAAATGCAACAATCAACGGCGTGTCAACACAGACCTGCACCTTTGCTTCATTGACTACAGAAAGGCTTTCGATAAAGTAAGACATGTCAACATGATAAAGATGCTTGCAGACCTACAAATTGATGTGAAAGGACTTGTAAAAAAAACATAAATTGGAAAGAACAATGCTTGCAGACCTACAAA
>JACEFZ010024249.1:27500-30678 GCA_014155875.1 Cepaea nemoralis | reverse complement strand
TCCCCCATCCCTCCAACCACCCTCAATCTCACTGAATATCATCCCACGACATTAGTGTTAACCTGCCGAGTTCAACGATATATTACTTGACCTAGTTTAAGCTACGCATCAGCCCGCATGCGGCCGATGCTCCTAGAATAAGTTCACACAACGCACTATCACTATGCTCGATTCCAAGAATCTATATCAATATAATACCTTATGTAATCTAGTCCTGTCCTGAATTGAATCCACAAATTGACATGATAGACATATGTCCGTCTATTTTAATCGACACAGAACAAAGTAGATTCTTTTCCACATTGGAACAGGAATAGCTTAACACTCCAGCCCGGTTTAATCCCGTTAGCACTCTGATTGCAACTTTGTTTATTCCGACTGCCGAGAGCTGTGTCCGAATGACGTCACTCACGTGGCCAGAATCCAGGCTCAGAAAAACTCTCCTCCTTTTCATTTCTCAGATCGGGTAAACAGAATGCCGACGTGTCTCCTTTGATCCTGGGGAAATCTCAAAGAATCCTAGCTGTGTTTGATCTGATGAAAGCTTTTCCCCCACTAACAACAAAAAGTTTCAGCGGCCTAGACCAACTGTCTCTGACCTTTTATCATTCGGGTCGACTACCTCCAGTAATTCCGTGACAATAATGAAAGTATAAAATCGTATGTAATGTAAGTTTCAGTCAACAGGAACTTAAAGCTACCACATTTTGAGCATAATGGTTTAGCTTAAGTCGGATCAAAGCGATCATCGAAAGAGAATTGTCTTAAACATTACTCACTGCAACTATATTCGGCAATTATGAACTGGGTCTACAATGGTAGAGCTGAATAGGATTGGCAAGGCAGGGAAGACTGTCCGACCATGACTCTAGCTTGCAGTATCAACAAATTACGTTTGATCAGACTTGGGCGGTGGGGGTCGTTTAAATCTGCCATGGTTGACCAGAAAAATCCTTGCAGAACTGGGCCGAGCGAAATTTGCAAATAATAGTGAATGTTAGCAAATATAGTGAGATTGGTCAATTTATGATGACCACCATGAACGCTACAAACAGACAATATGCTATAGATTGAACGGTATAGCAGATATGTGAAATTGGTGTTTGATTCTACAAAGTTTCATGTTAATGAATTGATGACTTATGTTGATATAATGAAATTCAAATTTTGAAGATGAGTTAATGAACGTATAGAATACTCATGGTTATATTGGAAAAGAAATTGGTGAGGTATAAAATAAGGTACAGAACAAAGAAAAAAATGGTCTTTGCCCAAGTTTTTAACAGGCCAACCCGGTATATGCCATGGTTCAGTTTATATAGACCTGGAACTTGGCATGAGTTGTAACAAGCGCGGTCTGCACGAGGAGACCGTGTGAAGTGACCCACCACGGCATTGGTGACAAAAGCGTGAAAAGCGCCCCGGACATTCTGTGAAAGGACAAAAACGTCACCTTCGGGCAGTCAGACGGGAGCCATGGTCAGTGTCGGACCTGGTTCTGAGTCCAGTAGAACGGCCATATATTGCGCCCCTACATTTGTAGTTAAAGTGTGTAAACGTTTAATCTCTGAATATTGTTTTTAAGTGAAATATATTGTAACTGAAATTGTAATTCGTACCGCATTCGGAGACAAGAGAAGTATAAAACTGTACATGTGTTGCGTTGTTCAAGACTTGTTGAGTTTGGTCCACATCATTAGTTGTCGTGAATAGTGCAGTGAAAGAACTTAAACCTAACTCAAGACAATGAGAGAATTAATCACAATGAGAAGACCACAGCATGGCCTGTCAGAAAGGTGTTGGTCCAGAGATGATACAAAGAAACGTGACACAGTCGGAAAGATAATTGACAGTTGGCGCCACGGCGAGAGTTCTCCAGTTGATTTATTTGGGTTTTTCGGGATTTGAGATTTAAATATTGAGCACAACCCACTACTGGCAACGCCTATCGTATTCTAGTATGAACCTAAGGCCTATCCACGTCAATGCGGAAGCACTAGACTAGTTTCGCTTTCGTTTGAGCTCGTCAGTAGTGACCGGACCCGGAAACAAACCCGGATCACTGGCGTGTGAAGCGGGTGTGTAAACATTAGACCACGCATACACGCTGGACACGGCCAAGTTATCACAACAGAATATTACAACGTCACCCATTGTAGGCTGTACCTCAAGATTTGCCTGATCGCCGCGACTGACCACCGTCAATCGATGTGGACCCGAACGATCAGGTCTTCTCACTGGCAAAGCACACCAGACCGCCTAAATTCCAGCGAGCAATAATCAAACTGATTTATTTGGTTGTTTCGGGATTTGAGATTTAAATATTGAGCACAACCCACTACTGGCAACGCCTATCGTATTCTGGTATGAACCTAAGGCCTATCCACATCAACCCAGTTGCTTGTAGCACTGTGGCGGGATCATCTGTGTCAACCCAAGTATGGTCAGTTCCCGTATATCTGCCAGTGACAATTAAAAAATAACGCTTATCAGCCAAGGGCGTATTATGAACAATGAGCCTAACTCGCATGAACAACGAGCCTAAATTGCCTATGGCAGTATCAAGCTACATCGCTCGTGTATAACCGGGTCCCCACAGTGGAAATCAATACCTGCAACACTGTTGATCGCAGCTACATGCAGTAACAAGCGACTAGAACATTGGCCCGCGCCTGGACATCTCACACCGTAGACCACAGCAGCATCATATCCAACCAATCATGAGCTGGCCATCTCACACCGTAGACCACAGCAGCACACATCCAACCAATCATGAGCTGGCCATCTCTCACCGTAGACCACAGCAGCACACATCCAACCAATCATGAGCTGGCCATCTCTCACCGTAGACCACAGCAGCACACACCCAACCAATCATGAGCTGGCCATCTCACACCGTAGACCACAGCAGCTCATATCCAACCAATCATGAGCTGGCCATCTCACACCGTAGACCACACCAGCACACATCCCAACCAATCATGAGCTGGCCATCTCACACCGTAGACCACACCAGCACACATCCAACCAATCATGAGCTGGCCATCTCACACCGAGACCACAGTAGCACATATCCAACCAATCATGAGCTGGCCATCTCTCACCGTAGACCACAGTAGCACATTTCCAACCAATCATGAGCTGGCCATCTCTCACTGTAGACCACAGCAGCACATAT
>JACEFZ010024249.1:17500-22500 GCA_014155875.1 Cepaea nemoralis | reverse complement strand
CAGGACACAAACTAATTGAATGTTAACAGAGCCACACAGAAGATACACTTTTGAATAGGCTGATTCAACCGGGAATGATCAGATGTTCCCGACGACAATCAATGCACAACTGAACATATGGACGTGCGTCTTATCAAGCCGCCATTGATACCATCAGCAAGAGAACTCATTGGCTACTGAAGAAGGGAACAGGTTACTATGGTAACGTCCTGTCTGCAACAGTGTTTATTTGTGGACCCATTCTTACTCTCGCGGGGACAGCTTAAAGATGGACAAGCCAATTGGTTATCACGTTGAGATAAAACCCCGCTCTGCCAAGACGGAAGGAGAAGGCACCCAAACACACACACTCACTTACACACACACACACACACACATCACACACACAACGCGCGCGTGCATGCACGCACACACTCAGTATTGAAATTCAGGGTCATCTTCTTGCTTTGGTATTTGAACGAACGTCAATTTTCTTTGTACAACCAGCTGTTCTTTGCATTATTTTCGTCTGCTTTGTGACTCGTTTATGTTCGAGCAATATCATTGTTATTGACAATACTAGACACTACGCAAATGGACATAAGGCTGCTTATTACAGAAAACATTGAGTAAAATATGATTAAACCATTTATAGTACTAAACGGAATTCTACTGGTAGCTACTTGCTACCAAGTGTACTTATCTCCCACTAAGTGCCAACAAATACATGTAATATATTCACATTGTGTATAGTAGTATTTGTTGTTGAAGTAGTAGCTGCAGTAGTAGTAGTCGTCGTCGTTGCCGTCGTTGCCGTCGTCGTCGTAGTAGTAGAAGTAGTAG
The DNA here is from genome assembly GCA_014155875.1 of Cepaea nemoralis. Taxonomy (NCBI): domain Eukaryota; kingdom Metazoa; phylum Mollusca; class Gastropoda; order Stylommatophora; family Helicidae; genus Cepaea; species Cepaea nemoralis. The sequence continues at coordinate 21,678 of JACEFZ010024249.1, read as the reverse complement.
TAGTAGTAGTAGTAGTAGTAGTAGTAGTAGTAGTAGTAGTGGTAGTAGTAGTAGTAGTAGTAGTAGTAGTAGTAGTAGTAGTAGTAGTAGTAGTAGTAGAAGTAGTAGTAGTAGTAGTAGTAGTAGTAGTAGTAGTAGTAGTAGTAGTAGTAGTAGTAGTAGTAGGACAGTAGCAGCAGCAGCATTAGTATTAGCAGCAGCAGTTGTAGTAGAATCCGTAGTAGTAGCAGCAGAAGCAGCAGCAGCAAAAGCAAAAGCAGCAGCGATAACAAAATCAGCAGAAGTAGTAGTAATAGTATTAGCAGCAACAACAATAGGAGAGGCAACAACAGCAGCAATAGTAGTAGTAATTGAAGTTGTAACAGTAGTAATATTAGCAGCAGCGACTGGTCAAGTCGTCTGACTTGGGCTCCGAAGGTTGTGGGTTTGATTCCGGGCCGCATCCTTTGGTTCACGAGTGGATTTTTTCGGAGACTCATGAGGGTCGTCGCTGGAGCTACGGAGTTCGTGCTTCGTGCGACGCTTTCCGCACTGCGGAAAGAGACTGAGCCACATGGGATTTAAAAAAAAAACCGGTGCAATGAAGTCGACCCTGTCGACTTTTAATCGACTTTTTTTTAAGAAGCAGCAACGATAATAGTAGTAATTGTAACGGCAATATCAATAGTAATTGTAGTTCTTTTTTTTTAAGTAGTAGTAGCAGCAGCAGCAGCAGTAGTAGTAGTAGTAGTAGTAGTAGTAGTAGTAGTAGTAGTAGTAGTAGTAGTAGTAGTAGTAGTAGTAGTAGTAGTTATTGTTGCTGTTGTAATAAAAGTATTAATTGCTGCTGTAGTAGAGTTGGTTATAGGAACTACGACACCAATAACAGCAACAATAGCAGCTGCTGGAGCGACATGAGTGATACGATAACTAATACAGTGCAGACCTAATACGGAGGAAAAAAACACGTTCTTTTTATCAGGAATTCCTCTTGTAAGAGTTCAAGCATTTAGTAATTCATTTACAACGTACAATACACTATTGTTTTTCACAACTGAAATTTGCCTCATCCGAGATCAACTTTAGCGGTTTGCATTGTATTATTAATAATAGAATTGCAATTACCAGCAGTAAAAGTTACATGTTTTGCGGTGAATTAAAATGAATCTGTCAATGTGAGTATGCTCCATCCAGGGAGAACAGCAGAAGCAGAGGACTTCAGTAAGGCGTCTGCACTCACAATCCATGGGTTTCCCGATTTAATTCCCTGTTTCTGGCGCCAAACTGAGGTTAATTCCATCATTCTATAACAGTGTGTGCATTTGTCTAACGGGAATGGATTATGTTGTCTACAAGGCGATAAAACACACAAGAAAGAAGGAAAGAGAGAAAGAAAGAAAAAAAAAGAAAGAAATAAAAAAAAGAAAGAAAGAAAGAAAGAAAGAAAAAAAGAAAGAAAGATGAACGGATAGTAGAAGTAAAACTAGTTTACATGCTCTGATGCATAATTTGTATTTGTTGCCAACCCCAGCATTCTTATAGACCAATCGGCACAGGATGGCTAATGTGATCAATATCACTCGGCCGCTTTTACTTGCCAAGACAGCTCTTGGTACATAGTTTACGCCAGTGTTTCTTAACCTGTTTTGCCCCATGTACCCCTTCACCATATGTTCAGAATATAATTCCCCCCCCCCCCCCGTTTTTCGTAGTTCCTTCCTATAAATTTACCCCCCCCCCCCGGGTCCCTTCACCGTATACGTAGAAATAGGAAGCTAAATTTAATAACACATACTAAAACACATCTAGGCGTCTACATAAAACATGATTTGTGGGTCTAGTTACGTTATAAAACGGAGTTTAGAAGGGCGAGAAGTACAGAACCGTAAATTATAAAGGGAAAAACAGTATCACCAAATCGGTTCTTGTATTAATGCGATCTTGAAATAATCGTAATCCCCTCCCCCCCCCCTCCCCCCCCCCCGAGTTTTCATCCTATTTCAGGATATTGCGGTCAACACCAGCATCTTTCAGCTGTATGTTGGTTCCTAGGCTAGATTACGCTCATCAGCACGCCACGACTTTCTGAGCGACCGGCTCCATACTCTCATAAGTCACTGGCGCGACTCGAACGACTTCTAATTCTCGTGCGCTCACATCAACCACGAGAGTATTAGGGGTTAACGGAGAAAGCTGCTAACCCCTCGGCCAGGCAGCCCCCCCCCCCGGAAGCCCTAAAATTCCTCCAGGGGTGGGGATGGGGTGGAGGGATTCCCCACCGGTTGAGAACCGCTGATTTAGGCTATGTCAACCTAAGACCCCAGGTCAACTGTAAACACAATATACCTGGATGGGAGTTTGAGCACATAACCACTGAGTTCAAAGACAAGTGTGCTATCCACAGCGCTGCCGCGCCTTTCAAACAACGATTCAATCTGACAATCATCACATAGTATCGTTCAGAAAGCAATGGTAAACTACTGAACGTAATCTTGCCAAGAGATCACAAACAGCAAAACATGCTGGGATTGACTGCGACGTCCTGTAAAATGATATGCAACTAACTTATTAAACTTATATATTACTCTCTCTTTCTCCCACTCTCTCTCTCCCTCTCTCCCTTTTTCTCTCCGCCTCTCTCTCTCCTCCTACCTCTCCCCAACTCTCTCCCTCTCTCTATATCTCTCTCCATCTCCTTCTCTCTCCTTCCCTCTCTCTCCCTCTTCCCCCTCTCTCTCCCCTCTCTCCCCCTCTCTCTCTGGAGACTGGGTATGGCATTCGCATGACGGAGCCAGGGGGCCGCGGTAGTACAGTAGTTATCTCGCTTGTATGCTGATCTGGCGGTCACGTGCTCGAATACCCGTCGAGTGGACAATTGACGTCATTGACCTGGGCTCCAGGTGGAAACAACCTAAAGTGTGTCCAGGAAACGTCCTGTGAAGGTAAGGCGGCCGGCGTGAGACTGACCATACCACACATCCAGGGCCGATAGGTCTAAGCACAGAGAAAGCACAATGCTTTCAACATTGCACATCCAACACTCCTCATGGGCAGTACAGGCCTGGCCAGCGTGTCAGCTTGCTGGTGGTCCGTCAGCATTATGGGCCCTACTTGTGAAGTGACCTTAATGAAGTGACTTTAATGTTAGTTGGTTGCATATCGTTTACAGGATGGAGCAGTCAACCCCATAATATTTTGGCTGTAGTGATTCCTAGACGCGTTTACGTTCAGTAGTTTCCATTGCTTTCTGAACTATCGCCACCCATACGATTTCATAAAAACCAACGCAAAACAATCTGCTGCCAAATCGCTCGCAGCTGTGTTTCAAACGCGGGATGCGGGATTACGAACTGCGTCCTTAACACTTTAGCCACCGAGCTGGCTTCATGTAGTGACCTGAAACATAAGACAAGATATTTAACATTTCATGACATGTTAGTCCTGGCAACTCATATGTTTAACATGGCATGACATGTTAGTCCTGGCAACTCATATATTTAACATTTCATGACATGTTAGTCCTGGCAAATCATATATTTAAACACTGTTCGCCACTGCTCATAGGGTAAAGATGTGTATGTGGAGGTCAGGGGGAGGCAGGGTTAGGGTGTGTAGGTGCCTTTTCTTTACTAAATTACCTTAAAGAAACTGCAGGATATGGTGAGCATATTTGTAGCAGACAGTCAAAATAAAAACCTAAGTCTAAACAGTAGAAAACTATGGTATCTCAGTCTAAACAGTAGAAAACAGACCTGTGCTATTCAGAAAGTAAAGAAGCTATCCACATTGCAATCTGGCGGTAAAAAGAAAAGCTGTGGCGTAGATCACAGAGTTGAACTATCCAGATAGCAAATAGAGGACTATGAAAACATGGCACATGCATAATAGCTCCAGCCAATTAGAATTCCTCTTCATTTGCGTATGTTCCTAATAGATGACTCATTAATGCCGTTTATCTAATATTCTGTGAATTGTATAAAGTCTGCCTTTACGTTCCTTCTTGACACTGACCGCACTGGTCGGTTACTATAGCCATTGTCTCAATACAGAGATCGTTTGCCTGCTGTCTTAAGCTTACGACCATAGCAAACAATTATTTGTTGGCTGAGTGAATCTCAGGAAAAGGAGAAATTAACCTGAAAGTTAGTGACAACGGGCAAACTTTAATGATGAAATAGCAAAGGAAAGGCAAAGAGAGA
>JACEFZ010024249.1:0-12500 GCA_014155875.1 Cepaea nemoralis | reverse complement strand
GCTCTTTGTGTTCAGCAGTGTGTGTGTTCTCAAGTGGTTCTTTGTGGAGCGATTGGGTTTGTCGACATGTGACAGGAGTCGTCAGATTAAAGTCTGCAAGATATAAAATCATATCGTCTTGTAAAGGTTTGTTACAGTGGCCGTTTCTTGGTTGTCGTTTTATATTTCAAGTATAAGGAGCGATGAAATGTTTGAATAGACATAAATGTATTAGTCCTCATGCCCTTAGATGAGTCGTCGACATCACACTTCGTGACATACGACCCCACCATTCTTTAGAAACCTATCTCTCTCATAACCGACCAAGAGTTGTTACCCTTTCAACCATATGAAGCAACTCTGGTATCTACAAACTCAACAATAAAATGTATTGTACAAAAGAGTGAAGATAATATGGTTGTAGTGAAGATTTGTCTGTTGTGAGCTAATCGTTACAAGACATAGTTAGTTGAGGCTGCCACAAGAAGGATGTCATCATTGTACACATGTCAGAGTTCCACATAACATGGGAATGCCACTTAGTTTCTCGGTGTAGGTCCTCAGTCTTTGACCAGATATCACCTCCTCCGAGTTGTCAGCAAGTCAGGATAATGACACCAGGACACCAGAGCATGTGTCTAAGTGATACTCATAGTTCTCATCAACATCCTATCAGGCAGATGCCTTCATCATAGGTCTATATTTATAGTAGCACACTTTCTCAGTTAATGTTCATAGAAATCCAATGTCCATAGCTATATTTCCAACAGAACATTGTCCATGGCTAGAGTCACAATAGCCCAAGGTCTGTAGCTATATTCACGATCAAGAACATAATTCGAGTGGACTAAGTATTGTCTGACATTACAAAACGTTGAGTAGTAGTCGGGTAAGTAATCAGTGGCACAGCTGGACGATTACATAAACACCATACTTGCTCAGATGCCTTCGTCATATAAAGTTGGGTAACTCATCCTGCAACTGCTCTGAGGGCATAGACGACTGACCGGGTGATGGGCAGTAGGATCACCTCACGTTGGCTGGTCGTCCAGACTGCTGACGCCGGCACAGGACTATGGTTTAAACGTCTGTTTATCACTCCTCTGAGGAAGGTAGAATCTGGCAAAGTGACAAAGACAAACCTCTGTAAGAATCGCATGACTATGACCTACCATATGGGGTTACACTGCCTCCCGGTACTCAGACAGGGAATCACCCCCCCCCCCCCTAAAATGAGCTGTGGTTCAATTACAGGCCATGTCTCAGGGTCAGAGGAAGAATAGGGTCCGGGGTCCGACAAGCAGCCGAATAGACCATCGGTTTCCCTGGACTGGGGATAGAGTCAACCCACGGTAATTGGTCATGAGTGTCTGCACCCCGTTCCGCAAAGGAAGCCTTCTAATGACATACAGGGTTAGAGGGTCTACAGTACCCATAGGCAAGATGGCCCTGAAGGAGGGCCGTTGGCAAACCCCCTTCCAGCTCTTCCCAGGTAGCCCTGCTCTCCCCAGTTCATCAGCCCTGTAACAATCAGAACATGTCTGCCGCATCATTCCTCCTTCTTTCCCCTCCCCCTTGTCCTCCTCGCCGGAACCCACTATAGATTAGGATGGTAGTCCGGTAAGGAGACTTAGAACATAAAGTGTATGAGGAAAGAAATAAAAACCAGTGGTCGCCCCTCCAAAAGATGCGAGCTTCGACACACGCGAGATCTTTCAAATGACCTCCGATTCGATAGAGGACATTCCCACGAGATTCGTCTTGTCCGGCCGATTCGCCCGATATCTCACACGATACCTTTTCGTTACGCCATCACCGACTTCTGGTTGTGTAGACTACGTCGGAATTCAAAGGCGGCCTAGGAGTGCACTCACATTGCTATCACTCAGGCCAATCCTATTTCTCCCCCACAACCATTTTTGGCGGGCGAGACTATGCATTCAATACCTGAACTTTTTACAGCAGTTCAGACCATAGTTGCCATTCTAGATATTTTATATCCAGATCTAGAGGTTTTTGCCGGCTTCTGGATACCGTTTTCTGACGTTTGGATGCTGGATGCAATTCTAGATACTTTTCATTTGGAGTCGGATATTTTGAATACTTTCTAGATTTTACTTTTCTTTCGGTGTCATTTACCCATTTTATGTTCGGTCTGGACGCGCGTAAATTATGGTAACTGCCATTATTTAAACTTTGAACTGACTTGGGTCAACGCTCAACAATCTGGCAACACCCCCCCCCCCCCCCCCCCCGTAATGAGTAAAATGGCGCATAAGGGCACAGAAGAAACTCTTGGTCAGTAAACATTTAAACTTAAAGAATTTGGCTGCAATTGGAACCGATAATGCATCGGTAATGGTCGGTATCAACCATGGCGTGTATGCAAAATTGAAGGAAGATATCCCATCTTTAATCCTCATGAAATGTGTATGTCATTCCTTGCAGCTAGCATTATCACATGCCTCATCAGTCAGAATGTTTACCAAGGAATTTGGAATTCCTTATTGCTGAAACACATAACTGGTTCTCCAAATCATCTGTCAGACAACAGCAATATAATAATTTATATAAAGCATTAAATGATAGTTCCTCACCACTGAAAATTCTGTCATATTGCAAAACTAGATGGTTATCAATTCAACCAGCTGTTGAAGTAATTGTGAACCGATTGTTGGAGTTGAAGACACACTTCGAAATTGATTGATTGATTGATTGATTTAGGAATCGACATCACAGCATTCGGGGCATTCCCATAAGTGCTCCGTCCCCATCCTCAGCAGCCAGCGAAGAGTTCCAACACTAATAGTACCAGTAGCAATCTGATTATAAGTCCGTCTCGCCTTTCCTCTGAGCGTTGTCGTCGGCCAGATCCCTTCGCCACTCCTCGTTGTCTCATTCTTGCCAGACCATGGTAATCCATTTGCTCCTCCGAGGTGTGCACGTGCTCCCACAAGGCCGCAACCACGTCTGCCTTGTCATGTATCAATACTCCAACCATCTGTGTAGATAATCACATCACTCGAGTGAGCATTGTCCTGAATTAGTTGCTGGATTTCCACTTCCGTGGCCCCTGCTGGCCACTCCCTGAACTCCCGGCTTAATGTGATTATAACTCTGCACAAGTCTGACTGCTCTGCTGGCACTCTGACCCACTCCTCTCCATGCCTAATGTTCTCCAAGGTGCACACCTGTCTGATCGTATCCTCCGCCTGAGCCATCCATGATTTCCCTCTTATCAGTCGCTGACCCTTAACTGCGTCCAGCGCCTCATGCAGTGGGTGGTCTGTGTCTGCAGCTACTCTGAGGTATGCTTTCGCCTGCATCACATTGAGCCTACCAGCAACAGTCGGCAGACCAAGGATGTAACGCATACACACTACTGGGGTGTCTCTAGTGCATCCCAGAATGACCCGCATAGCTTCGTTCTGTATGCGCTCTAACTTCACCAGCTGACTCTCTGAGACAGTGAGCAGACCTAATCCATAATCAATTACTGAGAGGATCAAGTGCTGGTATAGTGTGAAAAGCATTCTCTGCTCTATGTCCATTGCAGCCATAGTTTTAAGTGCATTGAGTCCCTTTTGAGATCTTGTCACGACCGTCTCCACATGGTCCTTGAAGGATAGGCTCCTGTCAAATGTGATCCCCAGATACTTCAGTTTGTTCTCTCTGCTGACATTTCTACCATCTATCGCGAGGCTTGGGACATCAGCTCTTACAATCCTGTTGTCCAGAGAGCACCACAAAACAGCCGCCTTTTCCGGGTGGATGACAGCACTCATTTCTGTGCACCAGTCAATCACTTTATCTACTGTCGCCTGTAACTCCTGGGCTGTTTGCTCCCTATCTCTCCCCTGCCTATATGCAAGAATATCATCTGCAAATGTTAGTATTCTTCCAACCCCTGGTGCTTCTAGGTTTGCAATCTTGCTCGTATACACATTAAAGAGCACCGGTGAGACTGCAGATCCCTGTGGCAGTCCCGGGGTTAACATATGTGGCTCTGAGGTCCATGCGCCCAGACGGAGAGCAACCCGACGAGAGTGCAGGACGGCTGCTATCCAGTTCACCAACCAGGGATTGACCCCCTTCTCCATCAGTGCGGTCATCAAAATATCATATCGAACTCTATTGTACGCATCCTCGAGATCAAGCGCTACCGCCATCGTTTCCTGTCTACTCTGGAACCCCTCATAAACATCAAAGGCAAAAGTGGCTGCATTTGACCAGGTATCTTTTCCTGGCCTGTAGCTCCCCAGGGGTTTATATAACTGGCGTACCCAGGGCAATGGTATTTGTCTGTATTTAGCTCCTGGAGCATGAGGAATAACAAGACAAAATGAAAAGTGCTACACAGCTGAAATACTATATGGAATGTACAGTGATGAAAAAAATTTGGCATTCCTTCTCTTTTCACAACCCATTTTAAGTGAAGTGCAAAAAGTTAATAAACTATTTGAATCTCAAAATGTTGATAAAGTTAAATTACTTGACGACCTCACTTTGCTATTTCACTCAATTGGTAAAAGACTTATATTGCCAACTTGTAAAGCGGACTTGTTCACTTGCACTATAGAGAGCTATTTGGCTCCCAAGCCGTACCTGGGATACCAAATCGAATCAAAAATTGATGGTTTAAAAACAAAAGGACTGTTAACAGAAAATGAAGAGAACAACTTAAGAAAGCGCTGTCAAGATTTTCTTGTCTCATTATTCGATCAACTGAAGCAGAGACTTCCTGAAAATTTAGATGTATTGAAAAATATTTCACTCTTTTCTATTAACAACATACCTCAGCCAGTAAAGGACATACCTAAATATTGTCAAGTTATTAAATTTTTAGGGGCTAGTGTGGCGGAAGCAGAATATTAGTTAACAAAAATAAATTTGGTTGACTGGACAAACAAAACAGAAACTGAATCTTTTTGGAGTGAAGTAAGACAATTTAAAGATGTCTCAGGTAGCAGTCCATTCTGTGAGCTCTTTGAATGTGCGATGTCTGCCATGATACTACCCCATTCAAATGCTGATGCGGAAAGAGTTTTCAGTACTGTGAATTATACAAAATGTAAACTAAGAAACAGGATGAAACTTGATCTCTTAAATGCTATATTGACAATAAGATTTGGCCTGATGAGAGCAGGAAAATGCTGTTCAACTTATCAGCTCCCTGATCATATAATAAAAGAAACTGGAACAGCTAAAGTACACCAGAGTCATTTTGAATGTGAAGCTTCAACTTCATCATCCAAGCTAAGTGCATCTTGTGAGACAGGCATCAGTGAAGATGAGGACATGATTATATAGGTAAGTCACATCAATTTTCTTTTTAATGTTGCATATCCCTTACAGGATGGTGCAGTCAACATCAGAATTTTTCAGCTGCTGTTGATGTACAAGGCAAGATTACGCTCAGTAGTTTGCCATTGCTTTCTGAGCGACCGGCTCACATACCCCTGTAAGTTACCAGCGCGGCTCGAACCGCTGTCGGTTCGGGCGCAGCTGCGTTACTCACGAGAATATACGGGATAACGGCGATAGCCGTAAACTTTTCGCCAGGGAGAGCGGCAGTCACATCAATACATATGTAATTTCTTACTTTCTCAATCTGGATATTTTTCCTAGATACTTTGCAATGAAATCTAGATATTTATGGATGTTGTTTGGGCCGTTTCTAGATACTTTTGGTCAAAAAAAAAAGTGGCAACCCTGGTTCAGACTGTTCGAAGCAGGCCAGAAATTGGGTCATGTCAACAAGCCTGTTTGTTGGGGAAAATTACAGGCTCGCCCTTGACCTACGGTCGAACATGGCTTTATGCAATCTACACTTCGGGTGATTGCGATTCCGACACCAACCGATTTAAGAATTGTAGCACTCTTACCTTTTCATTCGGTTATGCAGTTCGAAGTATGGGACCTCGTCCAATCTGGGGACTTAATTTCAACAGTCTTTGACCTGTAGTATGACACTGGTCGCCATTTCCTTCCTACAAAACTGCAGCCACTCCAACACCTCTCGCCAGCTGTGCTAGAACAACCATCAGTTCCTCCTGTTCCTAGCCGGGTCCCTGCGTCTGAGCGACCGGAAAAAGATTCCCTGAACAAACATCTCTCGAACCTTCCATAAAACAGGATCCTAGTTCTCCCCTCCCCTAAGGTAACGGATTACTAGGATTATTTCCCGTTGACTAAAAAAGTCGCGGTAGGCCGAGAGATGGGCGTCAGTCTGGCAAATTAGAGCATCTCCTGGTCGCATCCTCCAGGCATTTTGTGACACCAAGGTATTATTGTCAATGCCATTCCAATTAAGAGAGAAACATATAATGAAATAATACGGAGTGGCATTTGTCAGCAGTGTGTGTGTGTTTCAGGGACTATATGCGAGATGTGGTATTAAAACGTTTGGCTTGAACTCAGTGCTCTGAAGATGCTGGCGTTGGCAGACATGCAACGGAGATGTGTATACTTTCTGAAACAGCGCCAAACTGACTCATCAGTTTTGGCCCGTTAAAGTAGAACGGCCCTGGCCACTATCCGGGAACAGCAGCACTATGCGATTTACAGTCAAAGTGTGTCTTGCTGGCCTGCGATGACGGACGCTGTGGCCCGGTGTAAATAATTGTATGATCAGTCCGTCTTAATCGTGGAGACATACATACATACGTACGTTTGCCCTGTCTTGGCTTGTTGATTTGTGGGCAACCTATGTCTTAGACGAAATCCAAGTGGCTGACTAGTGTCGGAGCACTCCAGTGTGTCTGGTAGTGGTGCAACTCATATTTGCGTACCATTGTCTGCAAGCAACATTTCTTCTTCTGTCATCCACATATGATAGACACAAGGTGCTCCAGATCATAACGGACATGGCATTGTGTATCTGGATGTGTACCTGGATGACAAGGGGACACAGGTTGACGAGAGGCCATTCTTGAATGGCAGAGGCTGAAGATGCGATGAGACATGTAGATAGTGAGGAGAAAAAGATGGGCTTAACAAGGCAGCGTTTATATGCAGTGGTTCTCAAGTTGGGTGTGGGAGTCGGGAATGGACAGCGGGTGAGACATAGGCATCCATAGAAGAGCTGATAAGTGACAACTCATTCCAAAGTAATGTGATAATGTACACTGATGGTCTCTGGTGCGAGGAGAACGGAGTGAACGGGGCTTTATTGCAACGGGTTACATACACTGTGTAAATTAGGAGAGCTTGTCGTATGACACTACGACTTCCAGCAAAAGAATGGACGTGGAGGCTGTAACAGCACAGGGGTGTCCGACCATCTCTAGTCTGTGTAAGTGTTTGCTGCGATACAGAGCAGGACCAACTGTTTTGTAGAAACAAGAATGTTTAATCAGTATTGTAGAACAATCTTGACGCTAAGCACACGAAGCAGTGTCCAGCGCTCTTTACTCCATATTGTCGGTGGTAAACCGCGGCTTTGACTACAACACGAAGGGATACAGTATTTGCAATAGATACCAGATGCCTGTTCACGATGCCTAACCTTACAAATTGAGACAGTATTAGAAATAACTATATTAGGAAACATGGTGGCACGTCAATGTTCGACTTCTTCGTAAGACAGCGTGTCGAATAGATTGGTCATATAATTTATCTACAGCGAGTCAATAGACAATGTTGCTCCAACGTTTGGAACACAGCAAAAAGAATATACATAGAAAAGATAAATAGCTGAGGCAGGAAAGACTACTGGTTATGAGGCGCATATTAGAGCCACCCCCCCCCCCCCCCTAGAACTCTCTTTATAATGTAACTCTGCGAGGTAAAGCGAAAAAGAGAAATGTAAACATCAAAGCACTTTCACATCAGAAGTAGATTAGCCACTGAGTAACACAAGTCAGTGTTGCTGGCACCAAGAGATTATAGGCTCTAAATCAAAGTAATATAGTATTGATGAAAACTGATGAAACAAAAAATAAACCTAAAACCCCAAATACCCACATAACCGACATAGTTAGTGTCTTCACCTTGCCGTCTGGGCCTCTAGTCAAGAACCCAATGACCTATGATTGCGTAAAGCTGCTTGAATCTCGGTGGATGCAAACACAAGGATCTGTAATCAACTTCAGCTTTGCCGCTGTAAGTCTCCGGAAACTAGACCTTCCACTCGTGTCTGCCTTTTCATCTCGAGCTTGAATCCCTTTGTGAAATCTCTCATTTTTTTTTTTCTGGAGGGAAGGGGGAGGGAAGAGAACCCCTCGACACGTTAACATTGAACCTCTCTTCTTTGTTGATGTTTTTCTGTCCTATTTGTTTGTCTGTGATGACATGTTTGTTTTTATTACGCAGCTTATGTGGATAATGCGATTATTTTCTTTAGTCCAATATAGATATTTGAAACGATTAACTTGCATGTATTTTACATTTTAATTGTACATAAAATATATCAGCATGTGTGCACGCTTGAAGCCTACATGCATGCAGTTTTACTCACGTTTCAACGTTAACCCGAACTTCCCATGACCTCTACCACCTACACATATTACTTCCAGTCTTTAATTTTACAACTGTGTTATCGGCATTTCCCAGAGTACATACTGGCCACCAGCTGTCACTCTCCAAGGGGCTCATCTTTCTGAGTATTGTCTCGCGGTAACCATTGGAAGATCAGGTGAATAAACACATATCGTGTACAAAATCTCTCGCAAAGTTCACCTTCATATATGCTGGTGCATTTCCACACACATACACACACGCACACACGCACGCACGCATATATATATATATATATATATATATATATATATATATATATATATATATATATATATATATATATATATATATATTTATATTATATATATATATATCCCATCTGAGCAGGTTTTCATGCAACATTTATAGAAGACATTGTTGATAGCCATGTACACTCTATCTGAATCTATGGTTCGTCAGGTTTCTCTCTTAGATGCTTTCTTCTCGTTTTTTTTTTATTTTGCATATCCCTTACAGGACGTTGCAGTTAACATCAGCATTTTCCAGCTGCTGTTGATGTACTATAGTATGTCTCGAAAAGAATGCCTTCATTCACTATCAATTATTTTGAAAACTGTCTGTTGCATCGTTATGAAATTTTTCCTGCCGTCTTATATTTACCCCCACCCAAGGAATATGTCTTTGATAGGTCCAAAAGCAACTTAAATCATCGAAAGCGGCGACATTTCTTTGATGTTTTGCTGAAAAAACTAGTGATTTCTCGCTAACAAATTTGTGTTTACAGTAATGGACGCACCTCCAATTCAGATGACACAAAGGCGTATACGGATTCGGATGGGAGTGGGTGCAATGAAAGAAGTAGCTTAAAAGTCTACAGGGTCGGCTGCATCGCACCGGGTTTTATCCCATATGGCTGAGTTTCTTTCCGCAGCGCGGAAAGCGTCGCACAAAGCACAAACTCCGTAGCTCCAGCGACGACACTCGGGAGTCTCCGAAAAAATGCACTCGTGAAATGAAGGACGCGGCCCGGAATCGAACATACAACCTTCGGAGCCCGAGTCAGACGGCTTGACCACTTCACCACGGAAAATCCCGAGAGGGGTGCAATGTGTAATATTAGTAAAGAGAGAGAATTTATAGACGCATGGGGTAAATGATTTGTAAATTAACAGGAAAGTAGAAAGAATATATTTCTTACCTTATTTTTCATTTCCTTCTTGTTTCTTCAGCTGCTGGTTAATAAAGTGTACACAAGTATTCATGTTAGCTTTTTATATTGAGTTCGTGAAAGATTCCAAATAGCTGTGCGATAATGTGCGTATGGAGTGACCAGAAATGATACCGCAATTTAGTCATCATGTTTCCATTTGTAAGGATCTGTTCAGCTGTCTGTGTAGTTTGTTCACACGTACACATGGGTGACAGACCCGCTTTGAGTCTTCGTGAAAGATTGTCTACTCTGCTGTTTACCGTTCAGAGACGGAACATGATTACTTGTTTTGCACTATGAAAATAGTTGTCAGTATCTCTGTAGTGGGCTTTCTTCTTAACGATCAAGATGTTGGTCCTCTTTTCATTGAAGTTTATAGATTGATTCGTATGCACGTGTGTTGTCCCCTAATTTGACAACGTGTTTACTCTCACGTTTCTTGTTATGCCACAATATGTCAGTTTACACCGCAATATTACTCTTCTGTTGGTATTCAATGTGTTTAGTGTGTGTGTTTTTTTGTTTTTTTTTCCATACAGTTGTTAGTCACCACTGAGGGCTTGCGGAATTGAAAATTCATCAATGTGGAATACAAACTGTTGCCATTGACATTATGCTGATGCTGTAATGTTTAGGGCCTACAATTCGTCTGAATAGTTGGAGCAAAATATCCCAGTAAGTGTGTACGTAGATTAAGGTCTGCGATCTGCTCAGACCTTAATCTGTGTCAGACGATTCCAGTAGGTTGATGATTGCTCTAGATTGCATAAAATTCAATCCATCCTTTCTCCAATAGTCCTCTTCCTCTTTCAACACATGGTCCTCACATTTTTTCCAGTAACGTTTATCAATATTTAATAGCGCGGACTGGTTGACAGACAGACAGACAGACAGACAGACAGACAGACAGGTAGGTAGGTAGGTAGGTAGGTAGGTAGGTATGTAGGTAGAAAGGTAGGTAGGTGGATGGATGAATGGACGGATGGATGGATAGATAGATAGATAGATAGATAGATAGATAGATAGATAGATAGATAGGTAGATAGATAGATAGGTAGTTAGATAGATAGATAGATAGATAGATAGATAGATAGATAGATAGATAGATAGATAGAAAGATAGATAGATAGTAGGTAGGCTGGTAGATAGATAGACAGACAGACAGATAGATAGATAGATAGATAGATAGATAGATAGATAGATAGATAGATAGATAGATAGATAGATAGATAGATAGATAGATAGATAGATAGATCCCCGCCAGGAGCTGGGCGAAGCCGGACCGAGTCAGCTAGTTTATTTATATAATCACGTTTCATGAAAGAACCCCCATTGGAGACACCTCTGAACAATACCATTTAACTCCGCGCTGTTTGTGCCAAAACGAAAACCGCGAGACAATTTCAAAAAAAGCGCGGATGTGTCTTGCTGAAGCTGTAATACTTTTAAAATGATGGTATTAATCCCTGAGCCGTAAATTATATACCGCATATAAACAAACATTGAAATCTGCCGTACAATCTCCAGAACAAAAATTTTTTTGTTGGGTGGACATAATGATAAGGTTATATGCTAAATCTCATTATTTTCCCTCAGTTGGTTACTGTCACGGAATTACTGGAGGTAGTGACCAGAATGATGAAGGCCAGAGAAAGTCGGCCTAGGCCGCTGCAACTTTTTGATGTGTGTGGCGGGGGGGGGGGGGGGGGGTGTTTCATCATATCAAACACACCCAGGATTCTTTGAGATTTCCGCAGGATCAAAGGAGACTCGTCGGCATGTTGTTTTACCCGGATCTAAAGATGAGAGAGAAAACGCCGTCTTAACTTGGTTGCCGGCCAAGTCAGTGACGTCATTCAGACAACATTCTCGGCTGTCTGAAAAACATCTAAATTGGGAGCAGTGTGCAGGATGGTTTGAAACAAAAAGGAGGGTGGAGTTGTTCCATTTCAAAATATGAAAAGAAATCAGTGTCTAATTTTGTGAACAACGACAGACATTTTTTCCTTAATGTGAAGTTGTGATTTCGATTCTGACTTTTAAGAATTTACATAAGGTACCTACTTGATAGAGATTAGGAATCGAGCGTAGTAAGGTTGCGTTGTGTGAACTTATTATAGGAGCAGGCTGAAGCATAGGTTAAAATAGGTCAAGTAATATATTGTTTAACTCAGCGGGTTAAGACTAATGTAGTGGAATGATATTTAGGGAGATTGAAAGTGGTTTGAGGGGATAAAGGGAAGGTCAATGGTGGGATTTTCCGGTAGGGTGTCTACTTAGGTGTCTTTGCTTCCCTTTGGTCATTCCTGTTCTTACCACGTCTCAGGTAATGTGATGAACTCCTCTGTCTTATACCAGAGTGGTTCTATAAGGATCTAGATATTAAAGTCTGAGTACGGCCTTCGGCCTACACTCACATATAATGGGTCTGAATCGGGTTGCTATCACCGGGTGTTCTCTCTTTGACAGGTTCCACTAGAACAGAGAATTTGCCTACCACTCAGAGATGAGGAAAATGGCAGTACCCTGGTGCAGTGCTAACTAACCTCAACAATTGAACCCTATTCCTCCAATAAGGTCCAACACTCTCTGATTTTATTTGAGTACCGATAGTGAATCGCGGGAAGAGTGACTGGTCAGTGGCTGTATTCCAGACAACAACGGAATTATTAACTGTGATAGTTACCAGAAGAAGTATAAGAGGGGGAAGACTATAACTAAATAACAGTTTTCCCAAATGACATGAAACATATCGTAGATTGACTGACAGCAATGTTTAGTAGAGATGTTATTGGACCAGTGGTTGTGTTCTTTCATCACTGGATTATATTAGATACTGTTACTTTGTCGA
>JACEFZ010024248.1:0-18313 GCA_014155875.1 Cepaea nemoralis | reverse complement strand
TTTTTGGAATGAATTATGCACCATGAGTTGGTCAGAAGAAGTCGCTGTAGGCATTCAGTCAAGCATCCCATTGCTTACGTAGGCGGCGAATGCCGTCCGCAAAAAAAGGATTGTGGTTGCTCACTAAACCAAGTGTTTACCGCTTCCATTACGTCTGCATCTGTCTGAAATTGTTGCCCCTTGAGAGCTTTTTTAAGAGGTCCATACAAATGAAAATCACATGGTAACAAATGAGGACTACAGGCTGAATGTTGCAGAATTTCCCACTTCTTCTTTGTTAATGCTTCCTGCACAATCTTTGCGACATGCGGGCGAGCATTCCATCCATCCATCATGTGCCATGTCGATAAGCGTGAGCGGTCATATACTGCCACGTCACTCGATCACCAGAGTCGTGGATCAGCTCTGTGTTCCTGTCTCGACCATGCCACGTGGCCAAGCCATCCAGGTATTTACTTCTCGGTCTTCCCCTTGATCTCTTTCCATTATCGTGCAACAAAATCACACCATGAAAAAGCATGCCGGGTCGTTTATTCTTGATGGATTTTTGCAGCTTGTCTAGTGTTTGCCAGTAGAGGGTAGAGTTGATGTTGACACAAGGTTCTTTAAAGTTAGCCAACATTAGCCCTTCATGGTCAATAAATGCGCTCAGCTTAACCTTACCAGCGGAAACCTGTAACTTGAATTTTTTTGGCTTTTGGTGATCCAGCTTTCTTCCATTGCATGCTCTCTCTTTTGCTGCTTGGCTCAAAGTGGTGACACCATGATTCATCGCCTGCTACTATGCGGAAGAGAAATGCATCACCCTCCACTCTGTAACGCAGCAAGTGGTTCAAACTCCATCCCATGCGTGCCTCTTTTTGGTGGTATGTCAACATCCGTAGTACCCACTGTGAACACACCTTTCGATATTGCAGTTTCTTACGAATGACCTTTTGGATTGTCCCAATTGACACATCAAATTCTTTCGCTAGCGAACGTATGCTTCGACAACGGTTCATCTGTACTGCTGCATCAATGTTGGCGATGTTTTTTTCTGTTTCAACAATATGCGCTTGACCCGGCCGTCGAAGATCTGTCGTTAACTGACGTACTTTACCAAAATTCGTAACTGTTGTCTTCGACACATTTGTGTTACCGTACGATGCCTGCATTCTTCGATGAATGTCCACTGGTTGACATCCTTCAAATCAAAGAAACTGAATCACCGCTCTTTGAGATTCTTGGTCGGATATTTTTTTCAACTCGGCCATTTTCTCAACGGACAGAAACAGAACCTGTGTATCATGGGACAATAAGCACGTGCTCTTTTATTCATTGGTCAGTTTCTTATCACATGACTATGACATGATCATGTTCAAGGTACGCAATTACGCGAGGTGCGGCACGAACGGATTTCAAATGAGCGCCCCTTATATTATGACCTCCAACTAGTATTGCTGGCATCTGTTTGATCTCTCTCATTATTACTTCGCTAAATAGGGAGAAGAGATCTGGTGACAAGACACACCCCTGTCGTACTCATAGCTTTATCTGTTCGTAACTACCCTCTTTATTTCCCATTTTAATTTCTGCTGCTTGCTTCCAGTAAATAGTCTTTATTATTCTTAAATCTTCCCCATCAATGTTGATATCTTCTAACATTTTAATCAGTTCATCATGTTTGACTTTATCAAACGCCTTAGTATAATCTATGAAGCACAAATGTATGTCTTTCTGTTTCTCTATTGACCTTTCTATTAGTGTCCGTAATGTATATATTGCATTGTTTGTGCCATTTCCCTCCACAAATCCATACTGTTCTTCACTAATTTTCATTTTTATTTTCTTTCTGGTTCTTCTCATTCTGATTCTGAGTAGAAGCTTAGTGATATGGTTTATGAGATTAATTGTACGAAAATCTTCACTTTCAATTGCTCCTGGTCTTTTTGGTATAGCTATAAATACAGATTTCAGCATATCATCATTCATTCAGTAGCATGTCCTTTGCAGAACCTCGCTCCCATAACAACATTCCGGAAAACTTCTCGATCACAAGCAAGATGTCCCGCGTCTGATACACCCATCTGGAGATCATCCGCCACATCCTGCACCCATCTTCTCTTTGGCCTTCCTCTTCCTCTCTTCCCAGGCATAAACCCTTCCATTATTGTTCTCTCCAAACTTTCGTGACGTTTCAAGTGACCAAAATACTTCAATTTTCTTTGTTTTATCGTCTTTAATAACCATCACTTCTTAATATTCAACTCTTGAAGTATGGATGCATTTGTTCTTTTCTTTACCCAAGATATTCTTAGAACTCATCTATAACATTTATATTCAAAGGCGTTATGTGTTTGTTCAGCTTGTTTAGTAAGTGTCCATGTCTCACAGGCGTATGTTGCAATGGGAAAGATGCATGCTCTTAAAAATCTAATTTTTGTAGTTCTGTCTGTCCCACTCCATAATTTATTCATCTGTTTTAGTCTTTGAAGAGCAATGGATAGTCGCCGTTTAATTTCTTTCATTGTTTCACCGTTTTTGGTAATCAATGACCCAAGATATTCAAAATTTTCAAACACCCCAAATTTCCCCCCATTAATGTATATTTCTTTCTCCATAGTAGTTTTATCTGTATGCATTATCTTTGTTTTTGAAGTTAAGATATAAGTTGTGATTTTCACTATTCAATTGGGTGAGGCTATTAGGTTTTCTATGCCATTTGTTTTGTGGATAGTAATACTGTATCATAGCATATCGAATTTTGAGATGTCTGACCGCCGATATTTGGGGATCATATAGCTCCCTGTTTATATCATCTCTTACATTTCTCTTTTTTTTCGGCGACAGGTTAAACAAATAGGGTGACAGCACGCAGCCCTGACGGACTCCTTGCTTGAAGTCAAACCAATC
Organism: Cepaea nemoralis; assembly: GCA_014155875.1. Classification (NCBI taxonomy): domain Eukaryota; kingdom Metazoa; phylum Mollusca; class Gastropoda; order Stylommatophora; family Helicidae; genus Cepaea; species Cepaea nemoralis. The sequence continues at coordinate 15,421 of JACEFZ010024248.1, read as the reverse complement.
TGATGTCTCGCCATCTATTCCAACTGCTGCTTGTTGGTCTAGATATAAAATTTTTATGAGATGTAATACATATGATGGAAAGCCCATATTCCTCATAATTTCCCAAAGTTTCTGATGTTGTACACAGTCAAATGCCTTTGAATAATCATAATCATCAGCATATCGCTTGGTAAATATCCACTGCTGTAAATGTTATTCAATATTTTGGTTAATATATCTACTCCAAACTTCTATTGTAATTTCATCTGGCCCAGCAGTTTTTCCTTTCTTCATATGTTGTTATAGCGTCAGTGTGTTGCCTTCACACATTTATCTTGTATTTATATATTTGTCTTAGCGTATTCTTGTTTGTCATTTTTACTCTGTTTTCTTGTGTCCATCAACATTACGATTACTTTATTCATCCATTTTTTCTTAACTTCTTGGTTTCTCTCCGATAATATTGCTTTGCTAGTTTGACGCCTAAAGCCTTCTAGGTTACTTTCTTCTGTTAATTCTTCCCTGTCTCCATCATATAATTCACTTATATACTCATTCCACCTCTTCATTATAGCACACCGCAATATAATAATATTTTTTTTCTATTTTTCATTTTAAACACAATGTATTTATTCTTATTTTTCTTCCTGTGAGCTCATTGATTTGTCTGTGCATATCTTTTGTATGTTTAATGGAATTTAATTCTTTTTTTTTTTTAATGGGGCACTATTCGTTTCACCAACATTCTTTTTGTTATAGCGTCAGTGTGTTGCCTTCACACATTTATCTTTTATTTCTATATTTGTCTTAGCGTATTCTTGTTTGTCATTTTTACTCTGTTTTCTTTTATCCATCAACATTACGATTTCTTTATTCATCCATTATTTTAGCTACTTGGCTTCTCTCCGGTCATATTGCTTTGCTAGTTTGATTCTTGGGAAGATAATGTGGTGGTTTCCCCTTACTTTCCACATCCACATGGGGGGGGGGGGGCTTTTACCTCTGCCTTTGACGGCCGTTTCCGACTGTCAGGACAAGTGAGTGCCCCTGCTCTGCTCCGCTGCAGAGTTGTCCACTTATTCCGGTGGATACTCGGATCCCCAGGAGCTGTGTTAGCCACACCGTGGTGTGTTTCCATCCTCTACCGCGGGAGGTGCAGTTGGCATTTTCCCTTCATAAAGTTATGGTCTATGACCAAAACTCTCCAATCAACGTTCGAAACCAATTTCTATTACCATGAGAATCAGTCTGAATTATGTCCAAAAGCACCAGTGTCTCAACCACTCTACCCACTTACCATCATAACACGCCACCATATGTCTTCATTTCAAACATCACCATTTACTACTACATGTTTCTACTTCACACTTCACCACTTACCAACACATATCTCCACGTCACATATCACTTTTTGCCAACACGTGTGGTCACTTCACACACAACCAATTTCCAACACATATACCCACTTCCCACATCACCAACTACCAATACAATCTCTATTTTATATATCACCACTTACCACCATATGTAAAAACTTCACATATCACCACTTACCACCATATGTAAAAACTTCACATATCACAATCCTCTGATCCGCATTTGCAACAATAGTTAGAGTTGTTGAGACATCTGTTCCCGTTAGAACCAGATAATGTTGTTGATTAGGCACTGTGGACTGCTGTTTGTAGAAATTTACTCTGACTTTATCATTCTCTGTCCTCATATAGAATTGCTGCACCGATATGCTCAAGTCTATGAATACAGTAAAAATATGATATTCAATACTATGGTAGAGTATTAACACATTGAGAATGATAAAGTCAACTGTGAGCGGGGATTTCCAGAGGTTGCAGTGCTTAAGTGAAATATTATGTGACCAGAGGAATGTCATTTTCTGTAGTCAAAACTAAAGGCAGATCACGAGGGAACGTTTCTTTCAATACATTGGAGGAGGAGCCAGAGGCCCCACTTGAACTCATAGACCTTGTTTATAACAACAGGGGTTGCGTCACCAGGACAGCAATTCGACTTGTTGATGAGGGCATTGTTATTGACCTGACGCTGGTTTCTCCTTCACTCACTACAGTGCGTAGATGGGGTATCTCAGGGTACCACGACAGCGACAACCACTTTGAGCATATTGGTGGAGACAGCAATAACCAGTCAAAGGCCAAAACTTTCAAGTATGATAGTGCAGGACAAGAGCTGGGGTGGTGGGTAAATAAGGCGTGATAAACGCAGAAATCAACACTGCAAGAAAAAAAAAGCTGGGAGCTACCCCCTTGGTGGGATATTTAGGTGGAAAAGGCCTGGGTGGGTAAGCTTTGTGTTGTAATTATTTCTTTTTAAATGTTGCATATCCTTTGCAGGACGTTGCAGTCAACAACAGTGTCAGCGTCTCATACGCACACAGGTATTCTAAATCCTTCACACGCACTCAAGAAGACATCAATCGTACGTGTGGTATCACTGTTTATTCAGGAGAACCTGATTATCGTTGCAATGCACACACTAGGCAGTTACATCATTATATACAAAAGTGCCGCCTTACAAACACTTATAGCACTCAGGCAATTACACAAACCCTGCACTCAGATACTCGCTCTCTTCAATCATGGCAACGCCAGCTAGCACTCTCGCAAAAGGTATACACTCGCTCCCGAAAACACGAAACGTCCTTCCTCTAAACTGTCCGAGTCCCGTTTGACGTATTCACACTGGTCGGTCGGTCTCGTGGTACTGGACCCCGTGTCTCTCGTGACAACCGGGCTGTCTCAACAGTCACGTCGTACTGCAGTCCGCCCGTGTTGTGTTGGTTCGTTCAGTGTAATGCCGTCTAGTCAATTCAGGACAGAGTCCCGTAGACTTTTGTCCCCTTTTATAACTAGGTCTTGTCCTGTCTATGTCCTGTCTATGGCATCTCTGTGTCCCCGCCTATGTCCTGTCGCTAATCTCTCTATTGTCCTGTAGATGTGCTGTCTTATGACAAATCTGTACCATTACCTATGTCCTGTCTATCATTATCTCTGTAGTCCCTGCCTATGTCCTGACTCTGTTCTGTCCCTTGTCCTCTCTAGTCCTGTCTCTATTCCCCAACACTCTGACATCCTCCTCTGCTCCCCGGGTATTGTGTCACGAAATTCATTCCAAGAACTGTGACACAATGTCGTCTATACATATAAAATTAGTCTGAACTAATTTGTCAGTGGGTTGTGGGGATTCACTAGTCAATCTGTTTGGGTACCACTGTGATTTATAAGGGCATGATACACTGTTGAAGCATCCACCCACTGGTCTATCATCAGCTTATCACCCTTGATATGTTGCCAAGAGTCGCCTACTCTCCTACATCTTACTACTGGAAGCTGTTAAACGGACCAAGGTATCATTGTCTTATATTCATGGTTGCTCAATAAAATGCAACACCTTTCATACACCCAAAAAATGGTGCCCCGAAACAATTCGTCTCTTTTAACGGAGATAATCATGGATATATTATCCACGCCTCCCATAAAATGTTACCTAAACATCTTTGTTCAAGATATGTGTTCACTGATTTACACCTATCTCGCTCCCGCTTGTCGGTAGATTTTCTCTTGTGGAATCATAACCTTTATTAATCATTTGTGTCCCTTGTATAAGTATAATCCACGTTTCTTAGTAAGTGGTGTTTGTACGTTATATGTTCGTATTCTGTTAGTTTGCGTTTTCTGTTACTACTACTGTGTGTATTAATTACAAACATAAGTGTATGTTTATAATCTGTGTACTTTTGGTCTTCAAGTGTCATCAGGTAGGTCACTACATCTCACAAATGAAGGTTTATATTCAATTTTTGAGATAAGTTTCCGAACTGTGATTCTTGAAAATATAACCATAATTGCAATGTATTTGTAATGTCGACACATATAAAACCAATGAACATCCAAATGTGTTGCAAAAAGATGAAGACAAATCATTACGAAAAAGGCATGTGTGCAAAAACGTGCACTAATCTTTACATGTCTTCTTTTAATACATTCATTCCTTCTTTTATATGCTTTTCACTCAATCATTCACACTATGCATTGTTAAAAATGTTTATCATCTTTAAATAAAAATACGTACGTTTTCAAGTAAACAAAACGAGCTCATTTAGTTTTCTATTTGAGCTTTTTTTTATATATATATATATATATATATATGACTGTTTGATTAACCTAGGCAATTTCAAGGGGAAAGACTGCAATTCTTAATTTAAGTTTTTGTAACTTTTCGTCTAAGAGATGTTTTAAATTAAAGAAATGTAATTAAACAAAATGGACGACTATAATCTAAAATTTCTTTGCTGCCTTATGTCTAAATATTGTTTCTGTTTCCTCTGTAATTAGTTATTTATCTAAGGAATTTATAACTGACATTATCTTAAGGAACCATTATTACTAATATTTATCAAAGTTGTCTTGTCCAACACTAGCTATAGTATACTACTTTGCTGTTGTTGAATTCATGGGGAAAATTTATCTGAATGTTCAACTTCAATAAAATAATTTCAACTATATACATGCAATCTAAACTAACTATCTCACTACTCTAAGCTAACTATTTACACTAACTAAATACATCGTCGTTCTAGATGACAGGAGATGTTGTCGTGTCGTTGATCTGTTCGACTGCAAGGACTGAGGGTCTTGTAAGCAAGTCGGCAATAATGTTCTTCGAACCCTTGATGTGTTTGATGGAGAACGAATAATTCTGCAGAATCAGGGCCCATCGGTAAATACGGTTGTTTTTGGGCTGTCCTTTCTCAATCACCATCAATGGGGAATTTTCTGTCTCTATGAGGAAGTGTGTTCCAGCAAGGTATTTCGTCAGTTTAATGACACAGTATACAATTACGAGGGCCTTAAGCTGAGAAACGCCATAGCGCGATTCTGCTGGGGTTAGTTTCCTACTGACATAATCTATTGAATGGTTTATGTTTCGTAGGCCTGGAGTAACACGCCCGGTATTGTTGTGGCACTCACGTCAGTCCTGAGATTATACGAGATGTCTTTATTAGGAAAACGCAAAATAGGGATGTTGGAGAAGTAATAATTCAATTGTGACGTTGCATTTTTTAAAGAATCACTCGGAACATCAATCTTTGAATTAGATCTTAACAGATCTGAAAAAACAACACTAGTGATTTGTACTAAGTTCGGTATGAACTTATTGTAATAATTCACAAGGCCTAGAAGGCTTCTAGTTTGCATTTTAGTCGTAGGCATCGTGAGACTTAAGACCTTGCTCACGATTTTATCATCAGTACTCAAGTGGCCTTTGGATATTTTATGGCTTAGAAATTCAATTTCATAAAATGCCAACTCAACTTTTGTTGGTTTTACAGTGAGTCCAAACAATTTTCTTTTGTAAAAAATCTGTCTCACACTTTGCGTATGAGTTAATTTCTTAGGTATTACATCCAAGTGAAATGAGATGGCAAACTTTGTTTTATATACATCACACAGAAATGATGGGGAAAAAATTTCACATTACCGGCGTTGTAATCAACATTATTAGGTTTAACAGTAGCAATATGGTTGATGTTGACTGCAGTTGGTAAGTGTACAGTGCTATCGATAAAACTCTTAGCAACATCACTAATACAACTGCGATGCAGATGGTTGTGTTCCATACTGGTAAGATCCCGTTCTGAATTATGTCTTTTTTGTTATGTTCCTTGAAAAACATGTCATTGTGTGTTATGCTGCCGTCTGTGGTTTTAAGACTGTGTTGTCTGCTAGAAAAGGACTGTAGGGCATCTGCTTTTCGTTCTAAGTGCGCTGTTTGTGTTGCAATGTTCGTATATTGTCTCTCTGTGTCATTGTTTTTCTGTGAAGTTGCCTTACTGGTAGTGCAACCTTCTGTGGATTTAACAGTCTAATCTTTAATAATTGTGTTTAGAACATCACACTAATTTCCCTGAGGAGAATCTGTGTTACGTAGTCTTTTAAGCTGTTCTGTCGTGTTCTGAGCTGTCGCGTCCCTTGGATTTCTTCAGTTGCTGTTATTGATCATTTATTTTCTTATCTGTTGTCGTTACTTTTCTCACTGGAATTCTTTTCCGATGCCGTTTTCCCCAGGCAATAATTTCTTTACGTGTGCAGTTTTTTACATATGGTAAGCAACCTATAATCAGATCTGGATTGGGATTGTCTAAGATCGCGCACGAAAATGTGCCTCATAAGAAAGGTATACATATGTGAGCTGTAGCTAGTGGATATTTCTCCACATTGCCAGAAAATGTTCGGCAATTTGCAAACTCGTCTGTATAATCTTCTGCATTTGCAAGTTCTTTCCTTAATCCAATTAAAGTACTTCCGGAATGAATCAATACCTGACAATGTTTGTCATTTATTATACCATTGTGGAAGATTAATTTTCTTCTGGAGAAAATGACTGCATTATCGTTTTCCCCTGAAAACTGGACTGTATGGCCGCATTCTAATGCACCATCATCATGAAATTTATGACATGTTTGACATTTATCATAATTTAGAATATCAATTGCTGCAAGAGCATTATCTTCCATACCTTGATATTCTCCACATTCACCCACGCTCCCGGAAGATGAATCAACGAGTACTGCATTCACACTCTTCAATCTTTGGTGCCCAAGACATTGGCGCTATAATGCCCCAAACTTTTGCAAAAGAAGCATTTTACTGCACGTCTGTAATTATCTCTTTTGCTTTGTTGCTTCGTAACCATCATATCTTGGTTAGCTGGATAACCAAGGTTCTGGTCACACATTTAAAATTCAAAATGTGATTGTTTGCAATATGGACATTGTGGTGCATTTGTTTTCTGTTTCTCTCTATTTCTCTCTTGCTGTTTAAGGTGAAGATACCCCTATTAGAAGTGAAATAAGCCGAACCTTTTCTTTCTTATATATATATATATATATATATATATATATATATATATATATATATATATATATATATATATATATATATATTGCATATACTTTACAGAACATAGCAGTCAATACCGGCATTTTTCAGCTGCTGATGATACCATGACAAGTTTTATGTTCAGTAGTTTGCTATTGCTTTCTAAACGACCGGCTGACATATCCCCGTAAGTAACCAACGCGGTGCGATGCGCTACCGAATCTCGCACGGCTGTATTTCTTACGAGAATGTACATGATTACGAGCAATGTCGTTAACCCCTTTATATATATATATAGATATAAGAATCATACAGAATATGGTATACGCCAAAAATATAGTTTTAGATAGGTAGACATGTCTATCTACATGAAATGAAAACATACTAACTTCTCACCTTGTGGATTGACAATATTTACAAGTGTTAGTATTTGTGGTCTGTCGTAGTTGATGCCCCAGGATGGTTTTGGCTGTGACGAAGTTCTGGTGCATGTGTCAATGTTTGGGTTCATCGGCTCGATAAACCCGTCAACAGCATTTGAGGCGGAGTTGTTTCTTCCTGGCAGGTTCTCCTGCGTAGACTGCCATGCATGCTGTTTCAATGCAACGTTTCGACCTGAAATACGTGTATATATGTATATATATATATATATATATATATATATATATATATATATATATATATATATATATACATATATAACAGAGGATGTATGTATGTATGTATGTATGTATGTGGGTAGGGATGTATTTGATGCGTTCGATAATGGTCCTTTCGATTGAGATGAAATTTTCTACATGTTTTATTTTCATTCTCGTGCAGCCAACTGTCATAGTTTCTTAGTCTACTGTCAGCTATTTACTTACTAAAATTTAATTTTGTAATTACATGACTTAACATAAGAAAAGTTATATAAAGAGACATAACTTTTAGTAGCATTGCTATACCTTAGGTTAAGTCCCCAGGATAGATAGATAGATAGATAGATAGATAGATAGATAGATAGATAGATAGATAGATAGATAGATAGATAGATAGATAGATAGATAGATAGGTAGATAGAACGCACGAACGAACAGACTTTATTTTCAAAGGGTAACAAATTGGGCACTCAGGCCCGTCTTACATTCGGCCCTCCCAATCACTCATCTTTCTTTCATCAATAGTGCATAGTAAAAAAAAACATTGTCACATGCATTTTGTAAACATAAATAATGCATATTACTATGTTACGAGACACATCCACCACCCACCAACACATCCCCCATTCTCTCCAACTCCCCCACCAACCACACACATAATCCAAACACATACATTCCCCCACCCATCCACCACATCCATACACATACACATCTCCCCACCCACACACACCTCTTGCCCACCACACATCCCATCAACCCACACCCCAGGTACATATACATTCCCCCTCCCACACATCCCCAACCCACACTCATCCACCCATCTACACACATCCCCCACCCACTCAAATATCCTCTACCCGTCCCATTACCCACCAACAATCACTCACCCACATATCCTCCTCCACCCACACACCTCCAACCACCCAGCGAAACACACAATCCTCGGCCACACATCCCCCACGCACACACACACATCTTCCCGTTTACTCACATATACCGCACCTACCCACACACAAATTCCTCACCCACACACATAATCTCCCATCTCCCCCAGCTCACTCACAGATCCCGAGCCCACCTCTACAAACATCCCCCACCATCTCCTAACCTACACATACTCACCCACCCACATATCCTCTACCCACCCACACATCCTCTACCCACCCATCCCCCAAAAATACATCCCTTAACCACACACCCTTACTCATATACAATCACCCACGCACACATCCTCTACCCAACCACACATCATCCACCCACCCATCCCTCAGCCACACATCCCTTAACCACACACCCCTAACCATACACACACACACATCCCCACCCATAAACAATCTCACCACTTATACACACATCCCTCACACACATCCCCATCCACCAACATATCCCCCATTCACAAACACACACCTCCCATCCACGAACAAAAACCCACACACACACATCCCCAACACATACACTCATCCCTTCACACATCCCTAGACACACGTACTTATCCCTCAACCACTAACACCCACACATCCTTCACCCACACATCAAAACATACATTTCCTATCTACCCACCCACACTCACACACCTCAACCACCCATCTAAACACACATCCCCGACCCTCACAAACATCCTTCACCCACCCGCACACCCAACCACACCCCACCCAATCACACACACATCCTTTGTCGACACCCAGCTCCCCTCCCACACAATACCACACCCACACACATCCCAAAGACTCATCCCTCACGCACACACATCTCCCCACACATCTCCTACCCATCCACACATCCCCCAACTACAATCACCCTCACTACTCACACATACAATATTCCATCCAGCCACACACACCGCAACCCAGCCAGACATATCCCCTACCCACACACACACATCCCCAAATCCATCACCCACACCCATCACGCACCCCTCCCCCAACCCAAACACATCCCCCACAAACATTCACCCACACATCTCCCACCCACACACACACACTCCCCATCCATCCACCCAAACATCCCACACAAATACACATCCCTCACCCACAGACACATCCCCTAACCCACAACCACCACCATCTGCACACATCTCCCACCCACCACATATCCCCACACACACATATATCCCCCACTTATCCCATAACCCACCATCAATCATCCACCAACATATCCTCCTCCACCCACTCACCCACAACCACCTAGCCAAACAGACATCCCCACCCACACACACATCTCCCCGCCAACCCATACATCCCGCACGCACCCACACACAAATCCCCCACCCACCCACACAATCCCACCCCGCCCACCCACACATCTTGAGCCCACCCACACACATCACGAATCCACCCACACACATATTCCCCCCACCCTTCATTCCCCAACCTACTATTATGATCAAATTCCCACACTTTACACACACATACAGTGACGATTGTCGCGAGCATTGTCGCAAAATTGTAAAGAAAATGGAGAAAAATTGTACATATACACTTTGTAACTTAACAATTAGTGATGCAATTCAACTCTCTCTCTCTCTCTCTCTCTCTCTCTCTCTCTCTCTCTCTCTCTCTCTCTCTCTCTCCCTCTCTCTCTCTCTCTCTCTCTCTCTCTCCACACACACACACACACATTACAGTAATGTTACATTATACATGATAAAATCAAATGTCATACATACAAAAAGATAATGTGTAAGATGAAAATACACAAAATATATGGAATGGCATGTTACAGGACATGCGTGCGCTCAACTCTCTCTCTCTCTCTCTCTCTCTCTCTCTCTCTCTCTCTCTCTATATATATATATATATATATATATATATATATATATATATATATATATATATATATATATATATATATCTTTATTACACAGGCACACCACACTCACTCTCTCTCTCTAGCTCTCTCTAGCTCTCTCTCTCTCTCTCTCTCTCTCTCTCTCTCACTCATGCTCTCTAATTCTCTCATTCACTCTACAGTGATGTGCATGTGTTCATGTTCTAAATTATAAAATGAATTGGCATTGAAAATGGTAATATGAACATGCGAATACATAACATATATGGAATAGCATGTTACATGATATGCGTGCGCTTAAATCTCTCTCTCTCTCTCTCTCTCTCTCTCTCTCTCTCTCTCTCTCTCTCTCTCTCTCTCTCTCTCTCTCTCTCTCTCTCTCTCTCTCTTCTCACCAACACACGCCCATAGACACTCACAAACAATGCGCGCACACATACACACATTAACAAATCCATGTTTCCACTGTTTCTCTCTCGTTCGCTCACTCTCACCCCCTCTCACTCTCACCCTCTCTCTCTCTCTCTCTCTCTCTCTCTCTCTCTCTCTCTCTCTCTCTCTCTCTCTCTCTTTCTCTCTCTCTCTCTCTCTCACTCGCAATCACTATTTCACCCATTAAGTCACTCTCTCCATCTTTCATTTACTCAATATCACACTCTCTTTCACTCTCGCTCACACACAGACAACCACACACCCTCTCGCTATCAAATACAGACTCCCTCGCTTACACACGAAAGCATATACACATACACACTTTCACACACAAGCACACATACAAGCACACATTTACACACACTTACACATACACACGCACATTCAGACGTGCACACATATACACCCACATACACACACATAAACACACGCATACACGCGTATGGACACACGTACACATCAACCCATCCACCTACACACTTACTCACACATACACGCTGCCTCACATAATCTCACCTTCTCACTCACTCATTTACTCTCTAAACCACACTAACTCACTCTCTTACTCACACAGACAAGTACACAGACACACACACTCACCCACTCTCTCTCTCTCACTCATTAACTTCTCATGCACTCTCTCACTCACCCACTGTCTCTCTCTTGCACAGTCACTCGCTCTCACACTCACCCACACACGCACATACAAACATACTCACAAATTCTCCCCCTCACTCACTAACTCACTCTCCCTTACTCACTCACCCGGCGGCTCTCTAACTCACACTCACTCACTTTCTCACTCTCTCACACACATAGATAGATAGATAGATAGATAGATAGATTGATAGATAGATAGATAGATAGATAGATAGATAGATAGATAGATAGATAGATAGATAGATAGATAGATAGATGGATGGATGGGTGAATGGATGGATGGATGGATGGATGGATGGATAGATAGATAGATAGATAGATAGATAGATAGATAGATAGATAGATAGATAGATAGATAGATAGATAGATAGATAGATAGATAGATCCCCGCCAGGGCTTGGGCGAAGCCGGGCCGGGTCAGCTAGAGTGTTACCGGGGCCCATACGGGGGAGCAAAGAATAGTAACACTGTTGCCTACCATGCATGTCGTAAGAGGCGACTAAGGAGGATATGGTACCGTCGCCCTGCTACTGAGTGAGTGCATGGCGCGACACTGTGAGCTGTGAGTTTCGCGTGGAATGCTTTTACATCTGTCCGCGGTTGTGTGTAGCGTGAACTGCATGTTCGGAACGATGGCGGCCGGCTGTTGCTAGATTGACTGGTTTGCCTTTTTGGCTCACGAGTGCATTTTTCAGCAGACTCCTGGGAGCTACGGAGTTCGTGCTTTATGCGGCGCTTTTGGCGGGTCGTCCTGTGGAAAGAGACCGAAGCTATATGGGATAAAACCCGGTCAATGAAGTCTTTCTGGTGACTGCCATTTCCATCCACGATGAACTGTATTTTTCATGGAGGACTTTTGTGTTGGCATTCTGGCGACGGCATTATGCACAGTGTACCTGTGCGGGCTGTTGGCTTGCCGATACTCCATTGTTCACTTTTGGCAGTGAGGAGCATTTTGTGTGATATATATATATATATATATATATATATATATATATATATATATATTATATATATATTATATATATATATATAGATATATATATATATATATATATCTCATCATCTCATCTCATCATGTTCCTCTTGTACCTTGCGGTGTCGAGGTGAAGTATAAACTTCGTGAGAGTGCCCGGTTATGGGCTTCGTATATCGACATTCCCATGGATTCTGTTATTCCCTCCGTCCAACGTTTACGTGGTCGGCCTCTTCCTCTGTTTCCATCTGGTCTGTACATCATTGCCTGTTGTGGCATGCTGTTGACTATATATATATATATATATATATATATATATATATATATATATATATATATATATATATATATATATATATATATATATATATATATATATATATATACGCACACGAAGGGGATATACATGAAACCGAACGTTATGTTCTTGTTTTTGTGAATATACACTGAATACGTGTAGTATAAATGCATCATGTTTCGATGTAGTCACCATTTCGTTCAGTGCAACTCCTCCCGTGCTGATAAAGTTCTTGGATTCCTGTCAAAAAAGAATTATCATGGTCGTGTGTGTAACCACTCATTCAACACCGGCTGTACCTCGTCGCAGATCGTTATCAACTCCGTGGATTTATGAAAGAATCTTGAGAATGTCGTGAGCGGATAGAAAGAGCAATGATATCTTGAGAGAAGTTAACTCATAAAGAAAATTGGCTACTCGTATCACAAGAAGACGGTCTACACTCGTTGGGAATGTCATGGAAAAGTCTTAGTCTTAGGGTTGAGAGGATCGACTTCATTGCACCAGGGGTTATCCTACATGGCTCGGTCTCTTTCCGCAAGGCTAGCTGGAGAAAGCATCGCAGACAGCATGAACTCCGTAGCTCCGGCGACGACCCCCACGAGTTTCCGAGAAAAATGCACTCGTGAACCGAAAAGCAGATGTATGTCGCCACAACGGGTAGGATGGACAAGAATACAATAGTGGGAGACCAACGGAGAACATGCCATTTTGGACAGTTTGACATCATAGAAGACCATCCGTTTCAGAAATGTTTGGCAGAATACAAGACAGAGGGCTATGAAGACACGTGATTAAGACGAAGAAATAACTCCCGTGGTGCCAGTGTGAAACATCCATAAATGGAATGGCTACGTGGCACCGTTTAATGTTACACAACAGCACACTTCTAATGTCATCATTCCCGGTCACCCCCCAAGAAGAAAGAACATAACAGCAATAGTTAGGCGAGAACCCCAACACAACAGCACACTTCTAGTGTCATCATTCCCGGTCACCCCCAAGAAGAAAGAACATAACAGCAATAGGTAGGCGAGAACCCCAACACAACAGCACACTTCTAGTGTCATCATTCCGGTAACCCCAAGAAGAAAGAACATAACAGCAATAGGTAGGCGAGAACCCCAACACAACAGCACACTTCTAGTGTCATCATTCCGGTCACCCCCAAGAAGAAAGAACATAACAGCAATAGGTAGGCGAGAACCCCAACACATTAGCACACTTCTAGTGTCATCATTCCCGGTAACCCCCAAGAAGAAAGAACATAACAGCAATAGGTAGGCGAGAACCCCAACACAACAGCACACTTCTAGTGTCATCATTCCCGGTCACCCCCAAGAAGAAAGAACATAACAGCAATAGGTAGGCGAGAACCCCAACACAACAGCACACTTCTAGTGTCATCATTCCCGGTCACCCCCAAGAAGAAAGAACATAACAGCAATAGGTAGGCGAGAACCCCAACACAACAGCACACTTCTAGTGTCATCATTCCCGGTCACCCCCAAGAAGAAAGAACATAACAGCAATAGGTAGGCGAGAACCCCAACACATTAGCACACTTCTAGTGTCATCATTCCCGGTAACCCCCAAGAAGAAAGAACATAACAGCAATAGGTAGGCGAGAACCCCAACACAACAGCACACTTCTAGTGTCATCATTCCCGGTCACCCCCAAGAAGAAAGAACATAACAGCAATAGGTAGGCGAGAACCCCAACACAACAGCACACTTCTAGTGTCATCATTCCCGGTCACCCCAAGAAGAAAGAACATAACAGCAAAGGTAGGCGAAAAACCCAACACATTAGCACACTTCTAGTGTCATCATTCCCGGTCACCCCCAAGAAGAAAGAACATAACAGCAATAGGTAGGCGAGAACCCCAACCTGCATTGACATTGACTGTACAGAGACGTGTCACGGCATCCCCATCCAGTTGCAGATAGGCTACAGGTTCTTGATTGTCGCAATACACATCGTATGATACATGGCTGACCGGGAATCTTCTTTCATTGAAGCACGGGTCTTGGAAGTTCATCTCTAGACTGATATTGTGCATATTATCTGTAACAAAGTAAATACATATTGAACGCGTTATAAAGGGCTTACATAACAACACACATGTTCTTGGTCATTATGCACATCAACAAACACATTGCAAATAGGGATTTATATTTTTATTGATATGGTAGTTTGATTAAATTTTTTTATATTAATTAAATGACCAATTAATAACTAGCAACCGTCTTTCATTGATACATTGTGCCTGGTAGTTTAACGAAATTTCGGGCAATAGTTTGCCATTATTTTCTGAACGACTGCTTAGAACGACTGCTTATGTCTGTCATTCTATACATCACATGAATAATGTGTAACAGGTGTCACGGAATTACTGGAGATGCCGATCCAGATTGATAAAGCGCCCAAAACAGCCGTCGCTAAGCGCCGAAAACCTTTGTTGTTGGGAAGTTCCCCAGATCAAACGCCAACCACAATTCTGTGAAGACAGAAGAAGTATTTCTCGGATCAGAGGGGAATTTGGGCGGTATGTTGTTTACTGAACCCCCCATGAGAGAAAGGGGGTCTATGAACATTCCCCTTTGGATTCCCCCCGGCCACGGGGGAAATTTTAAGGGGCAAAAAGGTCCGGGGGAACCCAAAAAAAGCTTTTTTCCGGGGGGGGCCCGTTTTTTTTGGGAAAAAAACCCCCCAAAAAGTTTATTTTCC
>JACEFZ010024247.1:0-21417 GCA_014155875.1 Cepaea nemoralis | reverse complement strand
CCCCGAACAGGAAAAAACCCCAACCTTAGCACAAGTTTTAGCGTTAAATTAAGAAATTGGTTACTTGTATAAATATTTCAGCTTAGAAGACTCAGCACAGCACATATTTCAGCAGGGCAGATTCATCACGATACAAGTGAGAAGTATTTCGGCTGAAATAGCATAAAGAGAAAAAAATGTACTTGAGCAGAGACTTAGGACACGTGACTGCATGGTTAGGAGAATTAAAGGTGGCAGTCAGCGAGGTAGAATGTTTTGTACACTGGTTACAGAGCAATGTAAGAGGTAATGAGATAAAAAGGAACAACAAGAATGGCCGAGAACAGCCACTAGTTGATGAAAATAGAGGGCAGTATGGAAGCATTTAATGTTAGTCCAAGGATGACTAGGGTTAGGAGCTGGTACAAGGATCAGAGATACAGAAATGGGTGTGAGAGAGATTGTTCTAGGACTTGGCCATCCCATAATGTAAGAGCTAGAAAAAAACGTGACGAATGGTTTGAAAAAAGACAAAGACAATATCTAAAATCAGGTGTAAAAGACAGAGTTGAACCTGTAAATAAAATACAGACTAGTCCTAAAATGGTTGCGAATGTGATTAGTAGACAGGAAAAGAAGACGACGGTATTAGTAAAGAAAAGAAACCGAGAGACACAGACGCAGACAAGTAATACGGTAGAAAGTAGTACGCAGACTCAGGTACAACCAGTCAGCAAGATAACAAAGGGAACTCAAACTGACTTCATAGAGAATCAGTCAAAACCAACTCAATTGACTAAGAGAGACAAAGTTGAAGTTAGGAAGATGGACAGACAAGGACCAAGGGACGAAAGGAAGTCAATGAAGAAAAGTGTTAGTATGATTGTAAATAGAGGTAGTGCCATGTCAAGTTCTTCAGCTATAGACAAGAAACTAATTCCCAAATGGTGTAGGAATATTAGCTGTCAGAGTTTAAGTTACGGAGAAAATATTCCTACAGCCGAATATGATAGTGATGCTGAAACAGATATTATTACCGATGATTCGGAGAATGAGAGTGTTACACTACGAGCAGATCCTGAATTGAAGAGTGTTGTTCCCTCATACGGAATAGTGACTGGTGGACAGACGGATAGAGTTTTAGTTAGTGACTATGTAGGGAAGGCTAAGGGACGAAGACCGAGAAAGAGAAAGAGAAAGAAAGCCAGACGTTTTAAAGATGACTATGAGAATAAGGCCGACGTGTTTGCAGTAAACTATAACGAGTCTGATGATGGAACTATTATTAGTGTGTCATCTGAAGACGAGATGGGAAGGTATAAACGTTACGTAAGATACACAGGAAACAGTGAGCAGACTGACGCAAATAAAGGAAATGGAAAGAATAGGGGTAGACGGTTAGCGGGAGCCTATTCAACGACAGAAAGGGACTTAAGTAAAATAGAAGACCTTAGGACCTTAAGACCTGAGTACTTTAATAACTTGACAACAGATAGTGATGATGACATTATAAGTGAAAGACAGGTTAGGGTATTGAAAGACAGTGAAGTGTTTAATTTGGACACACTATATAATGGTTAAGATTCCTTGGGTGAAGAAGGAAAATGAAATAGTTTTGGCTTAGGAGAAGAACTCTAAAATAGGCAGATGAATTTTGTTGGTGTAGTATCACATGGTACAGAATAGTCGAGGGTGTGGTTGCAGCAAATGATATTCCACGTGGATTACGTAATACAGGATATCGTCTGTTTGGTTACGAGGTAGAGAGAGTATATTAAGTAAAATAGGATATTCAGCACTTAGTAGAGAGAATTAGTAGAGAGTGAGAGATAAATTAGTATGAATGTTCGTGTTAGAAGTGGGTTGACTCAGAGCTAAGACGTGTTGTCCGAGATAGTTTTGCTTGTTGGTTGGAGAAGAAAGAATAGTATTGTTGACAGATGAACCGAGAGTGTCTGGTGAGGAGATATGGATCGAGGTGGTACTGAGCGTCCTGTGTGTAAAATAGCCAGTTGAACGTAAGAATAAAAGTAAAAGACTGTAGAAGTGGATGCTTGAAAAATACGAGTTACGTCGTGCTTGAGGAGAAAGAAGAAAGTTGTTGTGTGAAGAAGTATAGAAAGATAGTACGAAGTTAGGGGTGGTTCACCAGAATGAGGTTTGTTTTGAAGAGATAGTAGATAGTACTGTGAAAGTAATTTCAGTTGCGAGATGTCATGTATAGGGTTTGACCTTCGTATAGAAGTGACTGATTGGGTAAAGTAGAGATATAAGGAAGCAGTGAATTGAGAAAGTCCTCTGGAATAATTCGTTTGGTTGTGCGTTGTTCGTACGTGAGTATAACTGTACTCAGACAGGTGTTCGGCGTGATGAAGGAAGTAGGAGAGAGGTGTGATGAAGTCGCCTAAGTGAAATACGTAGATAGAATGTAAGAGTAGCGTTAATATGTCTTGTGTCAATGTGTGTAGAGGAGATCAATACGTGTAGATATGTGGTGAATGGTTGCTAGAATGTTGAGGTGGAGTCTAAAGTATTTTGTTGTAGTAATAGTATGGAGACATTAGGTTGTCGCGATACGAGAGTAGGCGTGAGATGAGAGCAAGGTTGTGTATCGTTGTCCGTGTGAATATGAGAAGAGCGGTTGATAAGTAACGTTGATAAGTCGTGGAACATAAAGCATGCGAAAATCGTAGAATATCTGAACTTGGAAGGAAATTATGGAAGTTATATGCTGAATTAACATTATGAATGTTTAGTATTCTTGACAGGAAAATGGCGAAGCAGGAGTGCCTAAGACTGAGAAACGAGGAAAGAGAGGTCTGCTGTTGGTTATAAGTGGCGTAGCTTGCAATTCTGAAAGACTTCCGAGAAATAACAAGAAGAATGAAGGATGCGGAGGTAAACATGGTTAGTTAAATGAGTGTTGGAGAACGTGTTCCGAGGAGGGTGACCGGGTTGATTGTCGTCACGATGCAAGAATGATAGGTGAGACTTGAGGATAGCTTAAAGTAGTGCTGGTGAGACGTTGAGAGTACTGATACAGTAGAATGAAATATTAATTGCGTCGGGTGGACGAGAAGGTGGAAATAGAGTTAGTTGTTTTGGTGAGAGGTCTATAGTAGATAGACAAAGTTTTGTTGGTTGTAGGAGGGTGGAGATACTGTGGTTGACGGTAAGGATTGGGAAGTGGTGGTGATGGTTGGTACAAAGCCATGGGAGACAGTTGGTGTGCCGAGCCACAGGTTAATTGATAAGTAGATGGTGGCTGGTACATTGAGATGATAACTGTGCTTGCTTATGAGGATATTTTGGATGTTATGATGTATTAGGAGTTAGGATGGAAAAATTGTGAGGGGAGATAATCAATGTTTGACTTCCAGAAAAAGGAACGGTCACTTGTTGAGTAATGATTTTGGTTGAGGGGAACAAGTATGGTTCCGCATTAAGATAATCTGTAGATAACAGAGGGATGTTTGTATATATGTATATAAGTATTTTGGCATTAATGCTTGGTATGGAGTTGTTTTGTTATACATGACTTGGCTAAATAGATAGGTGTTACATTGGTTAGAAAAGGAGGCCAATGTTGCTGGGTCACTTTAAATGGTTAAGTAAATTATATATTTTTTTTGAAAACCTTCTCTTTAGCAAGAAGACAGTTGTGTTTATTGAAATTGAGCTTTCAATGCCTCATATGTAAAATGTTTTTGCTTGATTTAGGTCCTGTTATTATTTTAGAATAGGATTATTGTGTTCGTAGACCTTTATGTGTAAACTACTGGTCCGTAAAAGAGACCAGTAGTAGTAGGAAAAAAATAGATTAGGATGTATGTTGTATTATTTTGATCATCGTCACCATCATCATCACTATCATCATCATACTTTTAGTTGAGTTGCGGGGAAACATAAATGATTGTTACAAAAAGTTTGGGGGGGATTTGATGTCCTGTTGTGATTTTATTTCACTGTTTTGTGTGTTAAATAGTAGTTATGTTTAATTTGCAAGGTTTTTTGTCTAGAAATAAAGACAATACAGGGGCTTTAATTATGACCCTTCGTTCAGAAAAGAGTTAATAAAACTACGGAGAACTAATAGAGAGACACATTCTCTTTGTGAAGAAGAAGTTCATAGATATTTGGATGCTGTGATTATCAGCTATGAACTGTAGACGGGGTTACTACACAAGTAAAATAGTTATGGGAAACTTTAGAGATACACTAAAGTAAGCATTCATTAGAAATATATGGGATTAGAAGCCACATGGGAAGAGAAAAGATTAATGAATATAGCAGTAGAAAAAAAAGAGGGGAAAGTTTTGAACATGGTTTCCAAGGGGGGGGGGGGGGGGGTCAGAAGAGCCATGATATAGCACGAGATTGCTGGGTTATAGAAGAATAAGAAAATTACCCCAGATGAAGAGTAAACATGAATTGGATCCATGTTTGACTAGACACTGTGGATAACTGTATAATAGAAAAGGGTGTTTGTGGGTCCGTAATAAAGGGACTGAGATTAAAGTTGATTACAAGCAGTCACAGACATGAGTGGTCATTTTGCTGGCTGTAGATTACGGCATGAATTATGAATTGAGGTGAGATTTTAGAGAGACATGGGGTTACATAGCCTGGGCAGGATGTAAATGTTTATAAGTGGGTCAGATTACAATGTTGGGTTTAATATTTAAGGGGAGATTTCAAGGACTAGGTTGCTGTTGATAACGGCATAAGTGGAGCATTTTAGTAGATATGCCCATAAGAAATGGACATTAAGAGAGAACCTGAGGTATTGGAGTAGATTAGTTATACGAGGTGATGAGGTTATGTGAGGTGTTGTGTTGGAGGAGGTCTTAAGCGATAATAGATTTTTTTAAATTGTGTCTTCGGGATGAGTTTTGTGGTTTACAATGTGAGGTTGAGGTAAGGTAGTGTCTCTTATATAGACACTTAGAAGTGAAGAATATTTTTGGATGGTATTTGATGCTGTAGATAGCAGCGTAAACTGTTACCATAATGAGTGGTACTGGAGGAGATATAATGGTTTAGAATTTATTGCATAAATTCTCAAAGAACAAAGGGGTGTAAAGGGGTGTGTGATTTAGGTGAATGTTGTTTTTTTTTGAAAGAGTTCTATTTCTTCTTTTAAATTCCGGTGGCCACCGATTCTTTGTCTTCCTATCGTGTGAAAGTAATTTCAGCTTAGTTGAAAGTGGGGGATTTGTAGCGTTGGGGATAAAATAAGGAGTTGGTAGTTGGTATTAGAGTTGAGTTTGAAATTTTAAGCAGATTGCTTATGAGGAAGGACTATTTAAGAAGACGTGTTATGATGTTATTGTATATAGTTGAAATTGAAATGTTATTAAAGATATGTAAATATGTTATGGTTGGTTGAAGGGCCGGAAACGAAGAAGAAGGGGGTTGACTATATAGCAAGGGAAAAAGTAAAGAAATTGAATATTCATTTAAGTTGGTTTGGGGAAGATTTGAGGAACTGGGAGAAGTAAGGAAAAAGAGGGAATAGAGTTTGGGGATTAGGAGTAAAGATTTTTCCTTTATAAGGAAAATTCTTTAATTAACATGGGGAGGTGTAACAGTATTGGGTATTATTAGGATCTAGGGGGAAACACAGATACAGCACGATTGAGCATTGAGACTGAAAGGGGTGAGAGATGCTCAATCGTGACGTATGAGGTTGTTAAGGTTAGTAAACATCTGATAGCCCAGCTGAGAAGACGCGGCCTGTCGTCTTGAGAATAAAATATAAACCTTTATACCAACTCGACTCTTGTTACTTCCTTTGACACTGTTAAAATTGCCGCCACCATGCAGCGGATTTCCTGCCACTACTATTGGCCGGGAATGACAGATGATGTGCGTCGGTATGTGAAGTCATGCCATGAGTGCCAGAGGGTGGCACCGAAACACTGGACAGCACCGGTGGTCTTGGGTGAGATGCCCATCATGAACTCTCCTTTCGAGAGGGTAGCCATCGGTATTGTGGGTCCACTTCCCAGGACGAGGAAGAGGAACATGTATATACTCACAATGGTGGATTGCTGTACAATGTGGGGTGAAGCCATACCTTTGATCACGATTGACTCGAAACGAGTGGCGGACGCACTGATGGAGGCCTTTACCAGATTAGGCTTTCCGGATCAAATTCTGACGGACAATGGATCCCAGTTTTGTGGAAAACTCATGGAGGAAGTATTTAGGGTGTTCCACTCTAACCACATACATACCAGCCCTTACCATCCTCAAACCAATGGACAAGTAGAGCGTTACAACGGCACGTTGATGACAATGCTCAGGAAACTGGCACAGGAAAAACCTGATAGGTGGGATGAATATATCCCAGCAGCACTTTTTGCCTATCGGGAAGTTCCTCATTTCTCAACAGGACTACCACCTGCTACGTTGCTGTTTGGTCGTGTCACTTGTTTTCCCGGGAGGAAGTTGGAATCAACAAGCACATCTTCAAACTTATTATCTGTTGGGATTATTGACTGACTTCTGTCTACACTCCTCCCTTCTGTCTTCCCTTCCATATATCTATTTCTTTCACTCTCTCTCTCTGTTATTCCCTCAACACATACTCCGACAACAGTTCCTTTCAACGATAAATAAAAGATTTATTAATAAAAACTATGTCTGGTGTATGTATGGATAGTGTCTATGTAGTTGGTATGGTTCTTCTAGTGTGGATGCCAGATAAGATGTTGATAGATAGTCTCCGTGTCTTCTCTCGTCTCTTCTCTCGGCTAAAGTACAGGACAGTACATAGATACAACGGAACGGTCTCACCCTGAATGCTCCGTCTGCTTGAGTCTGTAGGTATATCCGTTTTTTGTAAGGAAAAATGTTCACCACTGTATCACTGTACTTAAACCGATCACTATATATTGTCTGACTTCTGTCTACACTCCTCCCTTCTGTCTTCCCTTCCATATATCTATTTCTTTCACTCTCTCTCTCTGTTATTCCCTCAACACATACTCCGACAACAGTTTCCTTTCACGATAAATAAAAGATTTATTAATAAAAACTATGTCTGGTGTATGTATGGATAGTGTCTATGTAGTTGGTATGTTCTTCTAGTGTGGATGCCAGATAAGATGTTGATAGATAGTCTCCGTGTCTTCTCTCGTCTCTTCTCTCGGCTAAAGTACAGGACAGTACATAGAATGTACTCCGTCTGCTTGAGTCTGTAGGTATATCCGTTTTTTGTAAGGAAAAATGTTCACCACTGTATCACTGTACTTAAACCGATCACTATATATTGTCAGCTTAGACTGAATGTTCTTGCTTTTTTTTTTGTAACGTTCCTAATTCCATCCTGGAAAACACATCGATTTTCTAGTATTTTCTATTTTGTCCTGTAAAAGTTCTACACTGGATAGTTCTTAATTGGTATAGACACTTGGTATGCGCCTTGCAACTCTTCGATACTGAGTCATTTGAGTCTTACTATTATGTTATAGGGTCTCTATTTTCCGTTCTCTGTCATCCTTAATATTTACGATGACACTTCTTTTCTCTCCTTTCTTATGCACAAGTGTCGTGCTTTATTATTTGAAAGTGCTTTCTTTGGGGTTATCAACAACTGATTAATCTTTACCACAGCCATCTGTTTATATCTTCGTTGATATGTCCCGCACTGGTATTGGAACCTGTGTAATAAAGATTTAATAATGAGAGCTGTGTCTGCTTCATATTCTTTCTTATGTGAGTGTCTTTTCCTCCAGCCGAATTGAAAAGGCTTCCGAAAAAAACCCACTCTGACATAAGATAGAAGCTTACCTAACGTCTATACTATTCCTACTAGTATTTACTTGTACACGCTAAGCATCCTCTATTCCCCTATGCTATAAGATTACTTCACTGTGATTTTACCTTATAATTATCCTTGTCTGAATTGGGAGTACTAATGCACAATAGATACACAAACGTTCCTCCGAACGCAGCACCACCCATTTCATACTCCTTGTCTCATGGAAATCAGAATCACACTCCACTTCCACAAAGAAGTGGCCACTCTTTATAGGTCATTTTTGCCGCATAGTCCTTGACCTAATCTGGACACCTCAAGTCAATACCTCATTATCCCCGCTAGTGGAAATTTACTGATCGGAAACTTTTCCGTTATTTCTAAAACCCTCATTGTTTTGTTCCTTCACTCTGAGGCATCTAGACCGCAAATATGCCTGTGGAAATTTTCCTCAGTAACCAATCTCCCAACCTTCCTTATCAGCCCCAACTATGGCGGCTCTTTAACTCTGTTCCCGGTAGTTCACCATCCGCGTAATCAGCGCTGACTCCCTCTCTACACCCACCTGACACTATCTGGTTTTTCAATCCTGTCTTTATCACCTGACCGCGATACTGTCCAATAGTGCTGTCTGCCTTTGTCGCAAACCTATTTGTCCACGCGAAAGTTTACCTGTGCTGTCTGCGGGCACTTCCGTGTCTTGACCTATAAACACATGCGCCTGGTCACTCAACCCGACATTTCGTGATGTTTGTGACCATTGACTTAACCTCGTCATCCTACACTCTCGTTGACCTGTGCTGCTGTTATTTCTACGTTAACACTTCAATCCGTTAACATTGGGGGTCATTGACTCCGGTCACACCGTGGTTGGTTATCCTTACTGTTTTGTTTGTTAACCCTTCTCCTACCTGGTTAGTCGTTTTCTAAGGTCGTCTATCTGGGAATCAATAAACTATCATCATTCTGTGACAGGTCGTCCAATCAAAGGACCGTCAGAATCCATGTTGAGGAGTTGGACTGAAGAGGAGACGTCAGAAGAAGTGATCTCCTCTTACAAATATGTGGAGGAACTGAAAGAAAAACTTCACAAGGGATGGACTCTGGCGAATCAAACCTTGAAAAAGGCCAGAAAAAGACATGCGGCTTACTACAACCGTAGGTATAAAGACAGATCTCTAGAGGAGGGAGACAAAGTCTTGTTGCTACTCCCAAAGGGAAACAACAAACAGGAGATAGGTTGGCAAGGACCATTTCCCGTGGAAAGGGTGATATCCAGAACCAACTATCAGATCCGGATCCGGGGAAAGTCGGAGATTTTCCATATCAATCTCCTGCGGAAATACGAGGAGAGACCCGGAGACAAAGCAGCTCACCTCATGGCAATGACAGCTGCAGTGGAGCCTGAAGTGGGAATCAACGAGGGCAGGGAATATCCCTTGGTACACCAGGAAACCTATAGGGATGTGCAAGTGAACCCTGATCTGACTTCCCAGGAGAGGGAAAAGATTACCCAGGTTCTCAAGTCTCATAAGGAGATACTGGCCGATAAACCAGGACGAACAAGGTTGGTGGAGTTCGAGATGACTTTGACCACTCAAGAACCTGTTCGCCAAAAGGTTTACCCAGTGCCATTCTCTAAAGAAAAGGCCCTGGAGGAGGAAATACAGAAACTGTTGGAGGATGGCGTGATTGCACCATCCACATCCCCATACAATGCGGGGGTAGTTTTGTTACGCAAACCAAGTGGAGAACACCGGTTGTGTATAGACTTCCGACTTCTGAACAGTCATACACAATTTCAGGTGGAACTTTTGCCGAATCTAACTCAGTTATTCGCTAGGCTCCATAAGGCTCGGTACTTTTCAAAGGTGGATCTGAGTCGGGGGTACTATCAGATACCTGTCAAACCGGAGATTCGACCACTGCTGGCTTTCAATACACCCAGTGGACACTACGAATTCAACGTCATGCCCTTTGGACTCAGCAATGCACCTAGTGTGTTTACGCGCATGATGAGAACTTTACTAGATCCCTTACAGGATCCGTCCATTGTATCAATCATGGATGATATTCTGATTTCCAGTGACAGCCTGGATGACCATTTGAAATCCTTGGAGAGAGTTTTTAATAGACTCAAGGAAGCAGGGCCTACAGCTCGTCCAACTAAATGCATGATTGGTTACCAGACTCTGGAATTTCTGGGTCACACCATCACTCCAGGACAAATTGTCCCAGAGGAAAAGAACCTAGAAAAAATCAGAAATGCACCAAGGCCAAAATCGAAGAAGGATGTGAGATCCTTTCTCTCGTTATGTGGGTTTTACCAAAAATTCATCCCACATTTTGCTGAAATGGGAGCTCCATTGACGGAAACCTTGAAAAAGGGATTCCCGGACAAAATCATTTGGACACCAGAATGTGAGACTGCCTATAGTCAGTTAAAGGAGGCCTTAGTCAACAAACCTGTGTTGCAGCTCCCTGACCTTTCCAAACCATTTGTGTTGAGAACAGATGCGAGTGGGATTGGGATTGGGGCAGCTTTGTTACAGGAAGGAAAAGACGATGCTTCGGTTTTGAAACCTGTGGCATACACAAGCAAGAAACTTCTCCAGGCTGAGAGGAATTATTCGACAGTCGAAAGAGAGTGCTTGTCTCTCGTATGGGCCGTGCAAAAATTCCAGCCATACTTGTATGGAGTTCAGTTTCGGGTCCAGTCGGATCATCAGCCTTTGATGTTCCTGGCTACTTCTCAGAAGCTCAACGCCCGTTTGGTGCGGTGGTCGTTGTTACTTCAACCCTACAATTTCACAGTGGAGTATATTACCGGGAAGGAAACTGTTGGAGCGTACTTCTTGTCAAGACACCCAGCTCCTGAAGAAGAGGAATGAATCATCTGGATTGAACTCACAGTGGAGAAGAGTGAGATCGACTACTCTCTTAAGCGAGGGCCTATGTCATGAAATCACTATGGATTAACCAGATGATAATACAGACAGTCTGATTCACGGCATGTTTTCAAGGTCACAATTGTTTTTAACCAGTACAGAAAAAAAACAAGTCAGATTAACAGCTGCAGTTGTTTACTAGGGGGGTCGGTGAGATGAATCAATACACCGTCCTTTGAAAGTTCCCCACCAGTCGGGAAATTATAGCCAGGTGGTTGTGACACGCGGGCTTGTTTGGTTGTCAGGACAGGAGGAGATAACTGTGAACAAAGAAAGACAACTCTTGCATTGATTAAACCAAGGGGACATAAGATTTCTGGAAATAGTTAGTGCCCCTGAAGACACCTGCGTGACATCAAAAGAACTTCACTAGAACACTCCCGGCTCTGTGTGACATAAACAAGACTTGTGTACGTTAGTGTAACTCAGACAGAATCGCATGTGTTCGGTTTTGCTTAACATGTGTCTTTTATGGCAAATTGTGTATTCGATTCAGAGGTTGAGTCAGGACGGCATAAGGTATTTTAGAGATTGCATCTAGCTATAAATAATGTGGAATAGCTTAGTGATAGATATAGTTAGAACTATATCATAGTGTTGTTGCATTGTGATTAGGTAGTCAAGGAATATCAGCAACAATAGGCAGTCGCATTGTTAAGATTAACTAGTGTAAGAAGGCAGGTGGCTCCGCTGATGGGGAATAGTGAAATGGGATGATATTTGGGGAGATTGGGGATGGGGAGAATGTCCAATGGTGGGATCTTCCAGTGAGGTCTGCTGGGGGTCTACACTTTGCATTTTGCTCTGTCCTGGTCTTAACCCACCTCAGACCTAAGTGAAGAGCTCCTCTGCCCATGACAGAGTTGGTTCACTGTCATGTATCTGAGTGAGGCTGTCCGCCTACCCCCATGTAATGGAGGTCAGGGACAGGTGCTCTCACCAAGTCTATCGTTCTCTCTTTTACAGGTTCCCTTAGGTCACTCAAGTCACTGAGAATGGAGACCTTAGTGCAGGCAGTTATTCAGCAACTTTTGCACTGGGCCCATGATGAAAGGGGTTTACAGGAACAATTCGTGAGAGTATTTATCAAACGTCACACGTTAGCAGAATACTAGAGATTGGTTTTTCCGCATCATTTTGGAGAAGGAAAAATCGTGAGATTAATGTTTCAAACATCACATGTGAACAGAACAATAGAATTGTTTTTTTTTTACACCACATGGGAAAAGTCCAGTGGGTATTATGTTTTCACACAACAGGTGAAAAGACTAATAGGTACTGTTTTTCCACATCACATTGGAATAGAACAGTATAAACTGATTATGAAGTTATTAAAACAGTGATCTTGTGAGCAGTAGAAACTTTAGACAGGAATTACATTTAGTTCAAGGAACAGTATTTTCGTGTCCTCACTAGACAAGGATGTTATAAGTCTCAGAACAATAGGGACATGTAATAACGGTGTGTGATCCAGGCAGGATCAGTGTCAAACTGTGACTAGGTATATGAGTGATCAAGCAGCGACCGGTGGAAGTCTACATCTAGCAGGAGGGACACATTCCTTGGTGAGGTCAATGTGGACTGAATGAAGATGTGGTGTGATCCTTTCCGGGATGATCGGGCTGGGCTCTTCCGCTGCTTGGTCTGAGTCTGCACACACTAGAATATTCGACACACATTCTACACATTACACACACACACTTCTCACACACATACTCTTTGCTTAATAAATTATTTTGTATTTATTTGTTAGAGCTAGAGTTGTTGAGTATGTTGTGTTGGGGAAGAGTGAGAGGGGGCATGATCTAGGGGTGAGTGAGAGTAAGAAAGAGGTGTCGACAGATTGACGGAGTTTTGTAGACGGAGTCTGGTGGTTTCTCTAGGACAATAATATTGGGGTCATAAAAATGTGGTGTTGATTCCCCTCACTCCAGGGACGACACTAAAGTAAGAAAGGAAGACTTACGACAATATATATATATATATATATATATATATATATATATATATATATATATATATATATATATATATATATATATATATATAGATAGAGAGAGAGAGAGAGAGAGAGAGAGAGAGAATGAACAAACGAACAAACTTTATTTTCAAAGGGTTAAGAATTGGGCACGCAGGCCCATCTAAATTCTGCCCTTCTATCACTCTCATACATTATTTCATTCACACATCATTCAAGGCTAACAGAGAACAGCAACAATATAAAAATATGCATTATAAAGAGAAAGAAGATGATATTAAAGAAGACTTTTATAATGATCTGGAAGATGTCATAGAAGAAACCCCCAAACAGGACATCCTGATTGTGCTGGGAGACTTCAACGTAAAAATAGGTAGAGAGCAAACAGCAGCCAAAGATTTAATTCTGACTAAGCAACATAAGCCATGGATTACATAGGACACGTTATAATTAATAAAACAATGAAGGGAACTGAAAAAGAAAGGAGGTGATTCTGATAACAGCAAGATGAAGTATACATCTTTAACTCGACAAATAAGAAAGAACACAAAAAAGGACAAAAACCAATATATACAAGATTTTTCAAAATATTAAATTAGAGCATTATCATTAGAATGGAAGAGATTACGAAATGTT
Organism: Cepaea nemoralis; assembly: GCA_014155875.1. NCBI lineage: Eukaryota > Metazoa > Mollusca > Gastropoda > Stylommatophora > Helicidae > Cepaea > Cepaea nemoralis. The sequence continues at coordinate 8,111 of JACEFZ010024247.1, read as the reverse complement.
CAAAGAAATGAAGTTATTGACATGAAATGGTCAACCTCAATTAAATGTGACAAGTTGGGAAATACCTTAACAGAATTTACACACATTCTAGAAAGATGGCAGGAATACTGCAGTGGAATGCATGATATGAATGACTGTGAGGATATGAATGATATACATGAACCAATGACAACAGAGATAGAACCTGAACCCTCATTAGATGACATTGCATGGGCAATAAAGAACCTGAAGAATGGTAAATCACCAGGATGTGATGAGATACCAGCTGAACTAATTAAAGCGGGAGGGAAAGAAAGCATATAAATCTATCACACATTATGTAAAAAGATATGGAATATGGTATATTGTCAAAACATTGGAAGAGAAATATCTTCATTCCAATACCAAAAAAGGGTAATCTGAAATTATGCACCAACTAAAGAACTGTTGCCCTAATCAGTCATGCAAGTAAAATTCTACTAAAGATCATAATGGGAAGACTTCGTAAGAAAATGGAAGAAGAGATTAACGTGATTCAAGCTGGATTTAGACAAGGAAGAGGAATCAGAGATCACATACTCAACATGCTTTTAATAATAGAGAAGTGTAGATGTAAACCTATTCTCATGTTTTGTGGATTATTCAAAGGCATTTGGATGTGTACGACATCAGAAACTTTGGGAAATAATGAGGAATATGGGCTTTCCGTCACATGTAGTACAACTCATTAAAATGGTCTATCTAGACAAACAATCAGCGGTTAGAATAGAAGGCGAGACATCAGACTGGTTTGACATCAAGCAAGGAGTCTGTCAAAGCTGTGTGCTGTCCCCCTATTTGTTTAACTTATGCGCCGAAAATATAATGCGAAATGTCAGAGATGATATAACCAGGGATCAATATGATGCCCTAAATATCGGTGGTCATGAAATACCAGAGATTCGACATGCTGATGATACAGTATTGCTATCCACATCACAGAATGGTATAGTTTAGTTTAGTCGCGGTTCCAACTTCACGGCAACGGGTCGTCCCCATATTGCTCTGTTCCTGTGCCAGTGAATATCACACAAAACACTCCTCACTGCCCTATGTGAACAATGGAATAGACAGGAGTATCGGCAAGCCAACAGCCCGAGCAGGCACACTGTGCATAATGTGTTATTATGTTGTTTGTCCATCAAGAATGATGATGACCATTAATTTCATCCAGTGGGGTTGAAAGTATGGAGCCGTGAGTTCTAAGACTGATGAGGCCTATTTTGGCTGGAAATGTTCGTTCTTTGACAATGTGGACAAAGAATGCTTGACGCTTTAGGAGGAGGATTTTCTGCAGTGGTTTTTCTGTTCTGTCTTTTCTGCACAGCTCTTGCAGTCCTGGTTGCCTCACAAGTGACTGCACCCTTGCGTACTGTGCATAATGCCGGCGCCAGAATGCCAACACAAAAGTCCTCCACGAAAAATACAGTTCATCGTCGATGGAAACGGTAGTCACCAGAAAGACTTCATTGACCCGGGTTTCATCCCATATGCCTCGGTCTCTTTCCGCAGGGCGACCCGCCGAAAGCGCCCCACAAAGCACGAACTCTGTAGCTGCAGCGACGACTCTCAGGAGTCTCCTGAAAAAAGAACTCGTGAACCGAAAAGGCAAACCGGTAAATGCAGTAACAGCCGGCCGCCATCATTCCGAACATGCAGTTCACGCTACATACATTCGCGGACAGAAAAGCATTCCACGCGAAATTCACAGCACACAGTGTCGCGCCATACATTCACTCAGTAGCAGGGCGACGGAACTATAGCCTCCTTAGTCGCCTCTTACGACATGCATGGTAGGCAACAGTGTTACTATTCGTTGCTCCCCAGTATGGGTCCCGGTAACACACGAGCATGAATGGTATAGAAAAAAAAATGGTAGTAGAATGGTATTGAAAACTTTAAAACCTCAACCCAAAGAAATAGCGACAATCACAACTTATATTTTAACATAGCAAAAACGAAGATAATGCATACAGATAAAACTCCTATGGAGAAAGACATATATGTTAATGAGGAAAGATTGGAGGTGGTGGAACATTTTGAAGATCTTGGGTCATTGATTACCAACAATGGTGACACAAAAAAGAAATTAAACAACGACTAGCAATTGCTCTTCAGAGGCTAAAACAGCTGAATAAATTATGGAGTGGGACAGATAGAAATACAAAAATTAGATTTTTAAGAGCATGCATCTTTCCCATTGCAACATACGCATGTGAGACCTGGACACTTACTAAACAAGCTGAACAGCGCATAAATGCCTTTGAATATAAATGTTATAGACGGTTCTAAAAATGTCTTGGGTAAAGAAAAGAACAAATGTATCAATACTTCACGAGCTGAATATTGAAAAGGGTTGGCAATTAAAGACGATAAAACAAAGAACATTGAAATATTTTGGTCATTTGAAACGTCATGAAAGTTTTGAGAGAATAATAATGGAGGGGTATATGCTTGTGATCGAGAAGATTTCCGGAAGGTTGTTATGGGAGCGAGTTTCTGCAAAGGACATGCTGCTAAATGAATGAATGAATGAGCAGTAGGGGAGACTGGGGAGAAATGGACATAGGGGAGAAATGGACCACCCCCTCTCTGGCCCCTGGCTGTGATGCAATGAAAGTGAAACCATAATAAGTTTGTTTTCCACATCAAACATAGTCCGAATTTTTCATTTGCCATCGACTTCCCGCACAGGTCGTTCCCACGCAAAGTTTGAAAAATTTTCTGCACTAAAGTTTCTTTTTCCAGTTCCAGACACCATCGTAAAGCAGACGCATAGTCAGGAATCAGGACAAGGTAATTACGTTAATATCTTTATTTACTTGTTATTTAAGAGTTCATATAAAAATATAGCATATAATATTAGATTTAAGAGACTTTATGGCTGAATAGTTTAATACATTGATGGAGGAGAAATGGACCGGTTCATTTCTCCCCATGGTTCATTTCTCCCCATAGAAGAAATTGACAAGACAGTCTGTTGTTATTAAAAGTGTTGAAGATTGCATTCGAATATCAGCATTATTGATTCTTTGTAATACTGGGGTCTAAATCTAGGCCAATAAAACTGTTAACAAATTTGATTTCAGTGATTTATTAAAGATGCACGCCATTCGTGCTATGATCAGAATTTCTTTGCAAATGATAGGCCTACCATTGTAAATGTTATATAATTGTCACTCTTTTGTTTCAGATGCCAAGATTGTACATCAGAAACACCAACAAGGGTCTCGTTACGGAGGAACGTATGAGAGAAGCTGTTAATGCTGTTAAAAATGGAATGAAAGTGAGGAAAGCTGCAAGGGAGTACGGCATTGCTCGCTCTACCCTCAATAACAATCTTACAAAAGACAGAGAAGGAAAGGTCTGCCTACTAGACTCGTACCAAATTATAGGCATAGCCTTGTTTTCACAGCTAAGCAAGAAGCTGATTTTGCTAGTTACTTGAAAGATTGTGCAAGAATGTTCCATGGACTCACAACTAAAATCGTTCGTATTTTGGCGTACGAGATGGCGAAAGTCAATAACATTGCACATCCTTTAACCTGGGATGAGCAAATGATGGCAGGGAATGACTGGCTTTGTGGATTTTTGCGACGGAATCCCGAGCTGACCATAAGGCAACCTGAGGCAACATCTCTGGCTAGAGCCACAGCTTTCAACAAACATATTTGCACCTTCTTCAACATTGTGAAGGAAACCATTACAAAACTAAATGTGAGTGGAGCTCAAATCTACAATTTGGATGAGTCAGGTCTGACCACTGTACAGAAAGTGCCATAAGTAATTGCCCCACGAGGAGTGAAGCAAATAGGCCAGGTGACATCCAGAGAAAGAGGAGAACTGGTCACAATCTGTTGCATTGTGTCAGCTGCGGGTCACATTATCCCTCCAGTTTTTGTTTCCCAGAAAATTTTTTAAGAATTTTATTCTTGCTGGAACACCTGAAGGTTCCCTTGGCCTTGTGAATGAATCAGGTTGGATGACCCGTGATAATTTCGTCAAAGTTATAAATCACTTCATTAAGCATTCAAGACCTTCCAAAGACTTCCCTTTGATTTTGATCTTGGACAATCACGATTCCCACATTTCATTTGAATCACTTGAACTGTGCAAGAATAACAACATTCATGTGATCACGTTGCCACCACACACCTCATCTAAAACTCAGCCCTTGGACCGTTCAGTTTTTGGACCCATGAAGTCGGTCTACAACAATGCGTGTGATTCATGGATGATGAAAAATGTTGGGACACCACTGACAATCTATCAAGTTGCAAATCTAGGAGGCCACGCTTTTCTTAAAGCGGCAACTCCCATTAACATTCAATCAGGCTTTGCAGTGTCAGGTATTTGGCCCTTTAACGAAGATGTTTTTACAGAAGATGATTTTATGCCTTCAGAAATAACGAACAGGCCCATCAGCAAGGACAGTGAAAATGCCACAGCATCTCCACATTGTGGTACCAGCACAGATCAAACTGCACAAGAATTTCATGAAAATCAGAAAGAGTGTAATGTTGAGAACCTTGTAGATGACTTGCAGGAAATATCAGGGAGTCTTCAACATAAAGCTACTTCTTCCTTTACTTCGCCTCATGTTTTCAGAGGACTACCAAAAGCTGGTCCGCGAAAAGATTCAAATAATATGAGGAAAAGAGGAAAAACTATGCTGGCTACTTCTACGCCAGAAATGGATCGAATTAGGGAAAGAGCGGTCATGAAAGAAAAGGCAGCAAAAGTTCCACCCAAAAAGGCAAGGAGACAGCTGCTGAAAGAACTTGATGTTGATTCAGATCCAGAAACTGACATTTCGTTTTGTGATGACACAGATTCTGATGTTTCATTTGGTGAAAATGAGGAGTGTACGGTTAGCTTGACTGGTGTGCGTGAGGTTTTTGAAGGCCAGTGTGTGCTATGTGAATATGGAACAAAGAAGACTTGTGTTTACTATGTAGGAATTGTAAGGGGAGACATTGATGATGATGGTGATGTTGAGGTAGAGTTCTTGCGCAAGAGTGAGAAGGTTGCTGGTAAATTTGTTAAGCCTAAGGTAGAAGATGTCGCCAGTGTCTCAATTACATATATTAAAGCACAGCTTACTAGATCTACAATCACTGGAACCACTTCTAGGACCAAAGATGGCTATGTCTTCAAAGAAAGTCTTGCAAGCATAAATGTTCGATAAAACTTTATATTAGATTAATATATCATATTAAACTTTTTTTTACTGTCGCTTAAAATAATTTAAAAAAAAATGGTATTTGATGCTGTAGATAGCAGCGTAAAATGTTACCATAATAAGTGGTACTGTAGAATATATATTTGTTTTAGACTTTATTACATAAAGTCTCAAATGACATAGGGGGGTAAAGGTGTGTGATTTAGGTGAGTGTGGTTTTTTTAAAGAAAAAGTTCTACTTCTTCTTTGAATCTCCGGTGCGCACCGATTCTTAGTCTTTCTATCGTGTGAGTGATTTCAGGTTGATTGAAAGTGGGGAATTAGTAGGGTTGGTGATGACAATAGGGAGTTGGTATCAGAAGAGTACAGCGTTTGAAATTTTAAGCGGATTGCTTATCAAAAGGAGTGTTTATTTCAAAAAGGTAACCATATGTATTATGATGTATTGTATAAAGTTAAGATTTAAATGTTATTGAGGATATGTAAATAATATGTGTTATGTTTGAAGAGTCAGAAACGAAGAAGAAGTTCATAGTCGTTTACTATATGACAGGGGAAAGAGTTACGAATAGAATATTTAGAGTTGGTTTGGGGCAGATTAGAGGAGTTATGGGAGGTAAGGAAAGAGAGGGAATAGAATAGGGGGATTGGGAGTAAAGACTTTTTAAAGGGAAAAAGTCTTTCTGAAACATAGGAAGGTGTAGCAGAGGGTGTATGTTAGGTGGGCAAAGCTACAGCACGCTTGAGCATCAGGATGGAATGGGAAGAAAGATGCTCAAGTCGTGACGTAGTTTGTTGTTAGAGGGCAGTCAACATCTGGGACTAGGAAAGAGAAGTCGCCATCGGTACGGAATTGTGATAATATCATGTAGTGGCCATCAATATGAAATAAAGCTTGTTTATATTCAACCAATAGATCTCGTTAGTCCTGCTTTGTTATAGAGGACGAAATGGTGCCCACGACTCAGGATCGGAACTTGGAGGGTCGCGGAATCTCAATACGCCGTCCATATAAAACAAACGTCGAAGTAAATACAAAGTTTTGAAGATCCTTGTTCTGCTTGCATCAATTTCCCAGAGACAGAATTACGGCACGGTTCTATACTTGTATTGAACGTTGAAACGAAGTTGATAAATGGCCACTATGTCGTTTGTGAGAGTTACAGCAGCCAAAAGCCCGGCTAGGGGTGGTTGTCTGTAAATATTTTTCAGAATCCTCGCTATAAGGACCCTCTTGTCAAGAAGCCTCGCTGTACAGACAGTCATTATCAGCTGAGATATGAAAACCAGCTTGCCAGGACGGGTTGCTGTGCGATTGTTATCATCTTGCTGAGCAAAAGAGTGAGAAAAACCAGCACGTTTTTTCTGGATCCTTTGAAATAAGAGGCTCAGGAAAAAGAAACTTCAAGGCAAATCGAATTAAGTAGCAGTTATCTACTTCGCATCAAGATTGTCTGGAGCGAACTGAAAACCGTTAAATCGTGACCTTTTGAGAGTTTGAAGAAACAAGTCAATCACTCATTTGAAGAAATGAAAAGGTCATCAACAGCAGCGATATCGTCAGGAGACTCTCGGAAGTGGGAGGGGCAGACTGGGCTGCCGACCTACTGAAGAGGGGATCCAAATTATCGCTTTACTGAGCTACAGTTCTCAAGACGTCGCTTTGATGTGCCCTGTTATCGGGTGAAGAGAAGGTTCAAGGCTGGTAGGGACCCAACCAGGGGTTGAAGTTACTGAAACGTTGGAAAAAGAAACTACCTGAAGTGCGTGATCGGTTGGAGGAGCATTTCAACTAACACAGACTCCTGGCGTGTGAATTCTACCTGACAGCGAACATAGAGGAATCCGTCTTTCGTAGAATCAGGAGCAGAGATTAGGGTAAATTGTAAACCTTAAATATCATTTTAAGTACTATTGACTGATTGAACAATTCTTACTGTGTGAAGTAACAACGGTCATGTCTTTAAATTAGATAGTTATAAATGTGAAATTGATTTTATTAGTATATACCAAAATATTTCAGCATAGCAGACTCATCACAGCACAGTAGAGAAACAGGCATAATTGAGAATTATTTCGGCTAAGCTCAAGACGAGTTTTTTTTCCAGGTACCAAGGAATATGCAGAGGAAGAAATAGGAATATTGTTTCAAGCTTGATAGAAATTACAAAGAAGTTAATATGAATTACCTATATGTAGAATTACAACGTATTAGTACATGGTTGGGAGAGTTAAAGGTAGCAGTTAATGAAGTAGAACATTTTGTAGAAACGTTGAAGAACAGAACGACTAGACAAGACCCTTATAGATTTAAGGTAGACTACAATAGAGTAGGAAAGAATAACAGGAGACAGCCACTGCTTAATAAAGACAGAAGACAATATGGCTATTACTGAACCAAGACCTGATGTATGTGGGGTAAAAGACGGTGAGAACAGACGTAATGGTGAAAAGTCGGACTGGGATAGGTGTTATAGATACAAGAATGGTCCTGAGAGAGACTTTTCCAAGAAATTATGGAAATGGCCATCCCATGGCAAGACTGCTAGGAAAAAACGTGACGACTGGTTTGAACAAAGACGGAGACAGTATCTGAAGGTCAGGGTCAAAGAACAAGTAGGAAACGTAAGTGAAAATTCAACTATTCCTAAGGTGGATGCCAATATGACTGTTAGACAGGAAAAGAAAACGACGGTGTTAATAAAGAGAATAGACCGAGAGACACAGACGCAGACAAGTAATACGATAAATGATAGTACGCAGACACATATGGATACTGTAGAGAAGACAACCCAGGTACAGCCAATTAAGAAAATAGAAAAGGGAACGCAAACTATTAAGACGGTGGAAATTGCGGAACAACCTCAGGTGAAATTAGAAAAAGAAGACACGGTTGAAATTAAGAAAGATA
>JACEFZ010024246.1:0-21090 GCA_014155875.1 Cepaea nemoralis | reverse complement strand
CTTTTGATAGCAGTAAGAGTTGTTTCTTGCTTTTGATAGCAGTAAGAGTTGTTTCTTTCTTTTGATAGCAGTAAGAGTTGTTTCTTTCTTTTGATAGCAGTAAGAGTTGTTTATTTCTTTTGATAGCAGTAAGAGTTGTTTCTTTCTTTTGATATCAGTAATAGTTGTATATTTCTTTTGATAGCAGTAAGAGTTGTTTCTTTCTTTTGATAGCAGTAAGAGTTGTTTCTTTCTTGACCTTTGCTTGCTTTGAACTCAAGGGTAGTCCATACACACATGCTACTACTTCTAGTTCACTGGTCTGACATTTTAACGTGTGGACCAGCTTTCCCTATTACCATTGACTGTCTCCATCAGGCTGACCCACTCCGACTTAAGAGATACTTGTAATTTAGGCCCCCAAGTCAATGACGAGTCAGCATGTTAGTCCAACTGACCGGTGTCGGGGTTGAACCTGCTACATTGGCATCAGCACACCGGATATTATAGTTTTATCTAGCTATAGCTAGATATTATATAGCTAGATATAGCTTTATCTAGCTATTTTCTATCTATATTATACCAGTTTTATCCATTCAGCCACGCTGACCTCCAACAGTAAGAGTTTAATTAACATGTACTCAATGTTGCTGAAACAGTTAATATAATTTTATACTTTCTTCCAGGAACCTGATGACCTGTTTGAGACCATCTCCCAGGCTTTGATGAATGCGTTTGATCGTGATGCTCTGTCTGGTTGGGGAGCTGTTGTTTATATTATGTAAGTTGCTCTCTTTTAACTATTTTTCCTGGAGAACTTTTGTGTTGGCATTCTGGTGACAGCATTATGCACAGTGTACTTGTGCAGGCTGTTGGTTTGTCAAGACTCCTGTTTGTTCCACTTTTTACATGGGACAGGGAGGAGTATTTTGTGTGATATTCATTGGCACAGGAACAGGGCATAATGGGGACGACCCATTGCCGTGAAGTTGGAACTGCGACTAATGACTACTGGCTCTCTTTTAACTAAAGTGGCAAGAATGATTTTGTTGGCACTGGTATATCACCTTTATCTTCCTGTACATAGATGCGTTAATTCTTATTCTTGTAAATAAACTAAAGATTCAAAACATTGTATTCCCTTAGTCAATTTAAACACAGAAGCCAACAACAATATGTTGCACGAGTTATTGCCTGGAAATTGCAGCATTTCGTCAGGTGCATACTGCAGAGATATATATTATATGAGGTGAATAAATGAATAATACTTTAGCTAATACAATTACCCCTTTACCGTGCAAATCGTCCGTTTCCGTCCGGACCCCTTTAAGGGCACACCGCCCGTTACTTTTATGCATTGTAAAAACATGATCTCGCGGCTTTCCAGGGCTTCCGATCGTCTACTTTCGTTTTCGTTGATAGCTTGACAACATGGCCGCCATTTGCGAGTGCATACTTTGAATTTGAACAGATTTTTTTTTTGGGGGGGGGGGGGGGTTTGCGTTGTATTTCAAAATGGATTTCGATGATTCTTCAAGTGATAGTGGAGATTTTGCTGGGTTCAATTTAAGTGACATTTGAGTGCACGAAGATGACTGAATTGCAGCTAGATATCAGTGATACCAGCGTGGGCAGTGTACATACATACACACTTTAAAGACTTTGAAGAAAGTCATTCTAATTCTGAAAATGTGTTTGTAAATTGCCGTATAGATGACCGACAATCACCAACAATGTGTCATATTTTGTAAATATTTGTGTTCATGTATGGATTAGTGAGTAAAATATTCTGCATGCTTTTCCCGTCGTTTTGCTGTTTATTTGACTAAAGTCTGTTGACTAACAACTAAACTTATACATGATGTTTTTACTAACGTAACCCAACATTTTTCCGAACCTGAAAATTCTTCTTGCCCGTTCAGGGCTACAAAACAGACAAGCGTCTGCCCTGTAAAGGGTTAAAACATAATCACAGGTAGTGTTGTATTTCAAAATGGATTTCGATGATTCTTCAAGTGATAGTGGAGATTTTGCTGGGTTCAATTTAAGTGACATTTGAGTGCACGAAGATGACTGAATTGCAGCTAGATATCAGTGATACCAGCGTGGGCAGTGTACATAGCATACACTTTAAAGACTTTGAAGAAAGTCATTCTAATTCTGAAAATGTGTTTGTAAACTTGCCGTATAGATGACCGACAATCATCAACAATGTGTCATATATTGTAAATATTTGTGTTCATGTATGGATTAGTGAGTAAAATATTCTGCATGCTTTTCCCGTCGTTTTGCTGTTTATTTGACTAAAGTCTGTTGACTAACAACTCAACTTATACATGATGTTTTTACTAAGTAACCCAACATTTTTCTGAACCTGAAAATTCTTCTTGCCCGCTTCAGGGCTACAAAACAGACAAAGCGTCTGCCCTGTAAGGGTTAAAACATAATCACAGGTAGTGTTTGAATGTGCAACATTTGTTGTCCCCACGATAATTTCAAATTTAACAAATTTTCTGTTTGCATAAAACCAACAGAAACCACCTAATTGCTAATCTTAAGCAATCGTTTATTGTTTAAAAACATTTTTTTTTGGTCACTCTCTATGAACTCAAGCGTGGTCCCATACACGTCCTACTACTTCTGGTGCGCTGGAGTTATTTTTACATGTGAATTGGCTTTCCATATTACCAGTGTCCCGTGCATACAGGCGAACCCCCTCCAATTTCAGAGGTACTTGTCATTTACATCCCCAAATCAAGGCCGTCAACATTTTAGTCCAACTGATAGGTATAGGGGTTAAATTCTCTACCTTAGAGTCAGCACAATGGATGTTTTTGAACAAGCACTCATCCATTCGGCCATGCTGATCTCCCTTATTGTTTGTGTAATTCAATATAGGAAACACTTTTTTCTTTGTTGATGTTATAGCTATGTCCCTGTCAGTCTGGAAATACAGCACTAGAATGTTTTACTGTACACATTGGATATGAGCTGTAGTTGTGTATTGGTCAGTTTTTTGCCTACCAACAATGATCCTGGGTTCACCCCTCAGTAGTGACATGGCTGCTTTTGTATTACTCTGGGTTTGCCCTGGTCTTGTGTTGTCAGATCATTTTAACATGTTATGAAGACCTTGTTTTTACACTTGTTATAGACAGCAAGGACAGACAACTTCAGAACAAAATCTTTCCAGAGAATTATAGGGTCTTATGATTGATTACATAATAAAAGTGACTGTTACTTGTAAACAGTTATGCCATTTATTTATATTTATGTTCTATTTACAGAGAAAAGGACAAAGTGACCAAGAGATTCCTGAAGACACGACAGGATTAATTTATGCATCACCCCGTTATCACTTCTCAGTCAACAAATCATGAAATTGTGATTTTTGTTTCTCACATCAGTTATCAGTTGTATGCTTAAACATCCAACGACATCTCATGACATGTTCACTCATACACAGTAAAATCTCCAGTTTTTGTTTTCCTATTGATTGTCTCATTGTTTTTATTGAAACATTACATTAAGTGTATGTGTTTTTGGCATATAATATCAGTGGAAAAATACAGAAATTAACCCTACCAGCCATGAGGCCCTAAACCTAACTATCCCCTATACCTGGGCTCCTGAGCATTAAAGAGAAAAAACCAACATGATATAGAAAATGTTAGTTACATGCAAACAAGTGGTTAGAATAAGATGGAACTTGGAGACATTGTAGAAAATAGGTCTCACTTTTATCTAACGCCAATATTCCACCTTTCTTTATGAAATTCTGACTCCTCAGAGTCTGAATCAACCAAAGTATCGATCACCTGTTGGACTGTGAAAAGCCTAGACCTACTTCGCTTTCTTGTTGAAGTACTTGGTTCATCAGCCCTTGTTTCATTGTGAATTTTCAGAATTTTTTCACATTAAACCACATAAAGTCAATTCAAACACATGGGGGCAGACATTTGCAATGGCTAACCATGAGGTTTGACCATGATTAGTTGGTTATTTTTAGTTTACGACACATTTTTTCACGCACTAGGCAAAGTACCGAAAATTAGGTATAGTGGCAGATTAGGAAATTATCGAAAAATCAGTAAAGCGGTTTGGTAGGGTTAAGGATCCTTTTCCCACTCCTTGAGATGTATTGGATATATGGTGCTGGCGTCCTACTTTGATAGACCAGATGATGGTTGATCTGGTCAGTATCACACCAGCCGTCTTTACTTTCCACACCTCCTGATACTCACTTTCAATTGGTGAGCGCCCAGGTAAATTTTAAAACAATTCTCGCTTCAATGGGGATTCAAATAGCTGGCCACCAGGCTGGCAGGCAAGCATGCTAACTACTGAACTGCTGTGGCTCACTATTTGATCAGTGGCTTCATATACAGAAGAATCTTCACATAGAGAGAAACCCTAGACTAATAACACTGATGAGTGTGTGAGCAACAGCATTGCCACACTTCTAGCTTTAGTTGAAGATTGGAAGTGGTGGAACACCTTGACTACACATCCATCATGAGACCACGTGCAATAATTAGTTGGGGTTATCAGATGGCAAAAGTAGAATATGATCACACAATCTGAAAGCCGTTTTACCAAGTATTTGTTATATTTTCCTCTTTCATAGCAAATTATTACTGTTTTTAGTTGAAATCAATCATGTGCCATGCCGGAAAGCGTGGGTGATCATGACTCACCATCTTTAAGTGAATCATAATGTACTGATGAGTGTGTGAGTTTGAAATGTTGACACAAAATATCTTTCTGTGATCACAAATGTGAAATTTACAGTCAGAGGAACCTGTTCTGTTTTTTCTGAAGCTTCTCTTAGTTGCAAACAGTGGTGAGTTAGTGATGAATCGTGGGACCAGTATTCCTTTCTTGTATCATTGAAGAGAAGACAATCCCACAGAACATGTACAGTAGTATCTGTTATGTTCTATATCCTGAGACAAGCAAAGGTGGCCCGTCACAGCTGTACTGCCGATCCAATCTTGAAGAGAGTTCACCACATCACCTATATTATAAAGTAGCTCTCTGCCCAGAAAGGTCAGCTGCAGCTAACAATCAATTGTTCATTGCTCCTCACACTTGCATGCCCTAGGCAGAAAATCCATGGATTCGAGCCCAGAACATGCCAGTTTTCACATTTCCGAAACATACTCATGAGTCCATTACAAGCAAACATCTCGCTAGGACTACCCATCAAACCACAAGAAGACTACCATTACAGCCTCATCTTCCATTCTCATACTAGATGTTGCAGTTGGCTAGTGCAAGCTAATTTTGTCATTTAACAAGCATACTTCTATATATGCCAGCCTTGCAAGATGACAGTGTATTGTTTTTGATAACTTAAACACAGACATTGGGCTCACAGTATTGCAGGAAGCACACTGCTAGCAAGTAAAGGGACGTAACCGAATATGGAGACTAATAAAGATAATTACTGGCACTAATTTACTGCATTGGAGGGACATTATTGTAACATTTACTGCATTACAGGGACACTTGTAACATTTACTGCACTACTTGTATATTACTGGAGGACATTGCATGTTTATGAAGAAATTACTATAGTTCTCTGAGAACATTGAATTCATAAAATGGATACTAAAGTAAGGGGAAGACCATGTAAAAGATGGAATAATAGTATCAAGTAACAACCTTACAGAAATGAATACCAATTTACAAAGAGCATTAGAGAGTGCACATAAAAGATCTTTACATCTCCCACCAACAATTCACTGAGGTAAATGGAGGAAGAGAAGAAGAAGTTGAAGCACATACAATGTTTATTAGTTACAAAGATGGTCAGGCTGAAGAAGACTTGTCCTAGCCCAGTCTCTTCTAACAGGTGACAGAAAGATACATTGAATCACATATCTACTGATGGACAAAAACAGATAAGTGTACAGATTGTTCCGATTCCAGAAGTGTTTGTTGTTCTGTTGTGTTTCACATTTGCTGGTGACAGTTCAATCAGTGCATGGAGTCTGGAATATCTATTAAACGATTACAAATGTTACATTACTTTTGGTCTGAATGATTTGTCAGGTGTAGCCAACCCTAATGGGTTGTGCGGGATTATTTTAAATATCAAGAGCTCAGCTTATTTGTTTTCATCTGAAACAGTTTGATCATGCGAGTCATGTAATTATTGTGGTATGATGAGGTGGGGACAGTACCTCAGATGTGAGGATATGTTGCATGTCATGGTGGGTAATTTGTCCCATCATTGCCTGGTGCTCAACTCAATTGCGGCAGACAATCCCAACTGAAGACCGATGACAGGTCTTTAAATAATCCTGTCTCCCAAGCATGTGAAGCCTGGATGTGGATGTGAAGCCTGGCGAGGCGGAACCACTAGCCGGTCAATGGGTAGATAGGCAACTACTAGCAAAGTGCTATTAAGTATACACACAGAATCGCCTTGATCATCCATTGTATCCTGAGTTCTATTCCATTAATCTTGTTCATATCTTGCTACAGGATCAAATGGAATCAGTATTAGAAAGTGAGGCAGACTTGGTCATAACCTAACTATGGTATTGAATGGAATCAGCATGAGAGAGTGAGGCTGAATTGTTCTCTCTCCTCTCTGTCTGTTACTCACTTTCTAGCCTCTCTCTCTCTCTCTCTTGCCACCTCCCTCCCAACTCAAAGACTGATAGACGACTAACAGGTTATAATAATAATAATAAGTCTTTATTTTCAAAGGGTTAAGAATTGGGCACGCAGGCCCGTCTGACATTCTGCCCTTCTTCTCTATTTCCTCTCATACATTCTTTCATTCAACATCACTTATGAAGCAACTTTTGACAACAAAAGAACATTAAAACGCATGAAAAATAATCAATAACAAATGACTCACTGAGGCAGTGTTTAACATGGGCATTATAAATACCTAAGGAGGGTGTAACGTGCCATACATAAGGGAATGTTTTTTGGCTAGTTGTCGTTTGAGATAAGTTACCATTATTGTCTTTTTTGTGTTATTTGTTATGGGGGCATGTAGTCTGTACTAAGGTAGTGTTCAAACAGGTTGCGAATGTATGTATCATGATTGGTGGTGTCTTTGATTTCTTGTGGAAGATTGTTCCACAACTGAGCGGCAGAGTATGCTAAGCTTGTTTTATATAAGTCTATCCTAGGTTTAGGGACATGAAGTATATTTAGTCGTTCGCTATGTCTAGCGTTATATTTAAACAATGGCCAAAGGTAGCTTGGAGCATTTTGAAATAGGATTTTGTGAATAAGTTTGGTCTTATTAAAAAGCAGGCGCTTGTGGAGTGGCAGTAACCGGAGACGTTTATATAGGTTAGCATTGTCGGTAAGCTTTTCACCATTAATTAAACGCACTGCCCTTTTCTGGAGTGAATATAGGCGTTTTGTTATTGATTTGGAGCATCCATCCCAGACTGTGGAGCAGTAATCAATATGTGTTTGTATATGAGAAGTATAGAATATCTTTCTTGTGTTTTCGTCAAGGAAATTTTTAATTTTGGCAATTTGGTATACTTTTTTGGCTATTTGTTTAACTAGAGCATGAACATGTGAGTTAAAAGTTAGATTTTGATCTATGATAACACCCAGTGTCTTGTGCTCGGTGACACTTTCTACAGGCGTGCTGCCAATGTGCAGCTGAAGAGTTCTCTGCGAGTTTAGAGTGTGAAGTCTTTGCCTGGTTCCTATTAACATAGACTTTGTTTTAGTAATGTTAATTTGCATGCGGTTTGCATGACTCCAGTTAACTACACTATTTATTTCCTGTTGCAAGGATAATTCTAGCACATTACGATCAACAGCGTTTGTATATACTGTGCAGTCATCAGCAAATAGATCGCAGGACGACGACAGATTTAATGGAAGATCATTTATATAAATGGCAAATAATAGAGGGCCAAGAATAGACCCCTGAGGTACTCCAATATTAATGGTAATGGCTTGAGATAAAACTTTATTGTGTGATACTACTTGCTTTCTGTCTAATAAGAATGATTTTATTAATGTCACTATATTAAAACTTACTTTCATTGTTTCTAGTTTTTTAATTAGAATAGTATGATCTATCATATCGAATGCTTTCCTAAAGTCTATAAACACCGCTCCACATAGAGTATTGTTGTTAATATTTTGATGCCAGTTTTCTATCATGTTTGTTAGTGCCGTATGGCAAGAATATTTTGGCCGAAATCCTGATTGGCTGTCAACTATCAGTTTATGGCGAACTAAGTGATCTAGTGTTGTTTTGTGGATGTGCTTTTCTAGCGGTTTGGATAATGAGGATAATATGGAAATTGGTCTATAATTACTCATGAGACGATCGTCTAGAGGACCAGCTTTTAAATGAGGATACACTTTAGGTTAGATCTCTTCAGCTACAATGAACGAATGAAGAAGGAATTATTCTGACAAAACTGCTGATAGTCAATTCTAGAGACGAACCTTACTAAAACGTGACACCAACTACATGGCTTCCTGATCTGAAACGCAATGTTAGTTTGTGATCCATTCATTCATTTATTTACACAAAATCGAATATGATCACCAATAAAACAAAGTAAATGGGCACGTTTTTCAACAGAAGGACATTTAAGAAAGAGTAGTTTTGAATATCTGTTTTCTGCGGGTGGATGAAAGAAAAGTGATACAGAAATCAGGACAAACATTGCTCTACAAAAACTCAAAGCAATTAAATCCTTTATGGGTTGCAGCAGATACATTACGCTATTAAAAATATTGCACGATTTCTTGCCTGGCATATTTCACTGCATCTCGTCATGTGCATACTGCAGAGTTATATATTATATGAAGGATACAAGCAAATCATAGTTTGGATGGAATACTATAGTCTGTTTACTTTTGTCTGCCCCAATATAAAATTCCATATCTCGGTAACCAACTGAGCCTCTGAGGGAAAATTATGAGATTTAGCATATAACCTTATCATTATGTCCACCCAACAAAAAAAGCTTTGTTCTGGAAATTGTACAGCAGATTTCAAAGTTTGTTTATATGTGGTGTATAATTTACGGGTCAGAGATGAAGTGCACATTATTAAATGTATTACGTCTACACACGGAAACATTAGCGTTGAATAGTTAATTTTCATGTGGGACATGGGATTGGCCTTATGACAAGAGCTTCGCGTAGTGGAACGGGGCATTCTGTAAAACAAGTTTGTTAGCGAGAAATCACTACTTTTTCACCAAAACATCAAAGAAATGTCGCCGCTTTCCATGATTTGAGTTGCTTTTGGACCTATCAAATATATATTCCTTGGGTGGTGGTAAATATAAGACGGCAGGTAAAATTTTATAACGATGCAACAGTTTTCAAAATAATTGATCGTGAATGAAGGCATTCATTTCTGGACAGACTATAAGCACATAGTCGCCGATATGGCTCGAATGTGTGGAAACGTTAACCCCACTGAAGGCTTAACACTTAGCAGGAAGTCCTTCTGTTTACATAGTAAACAAGATAAAATAGCACAAAGTAATGCAGCTTTACAAAACAGAATTACGAAATTCACAGGATGTTGCGGCAACCAGCCTCTATCAGCAAACAAATGCATACACAAAACACAACATAACAATCACGGAGAAAACCCTCCAGTGACTACATTCAGGGATAAGAAGAATGAACAAACGAGAACAAATGAAGAGAAAACGACAATTTGAAAAAACTATATTTGCTATTTGTCTCAGAATCCCAGGCTGGTGATACTGGGAATATCACAGCCTGGGATTATGAGAAGTAGGAAATTTTTTTTGTTTTTCAAATTTGTTTTTTCGAATTTCCATGTTCTTTTCATTGTTTTCATTTTTCATGTGTTCATTCTTCTCATCCCGTTCTTGGAGAGAACAATAATAGAAGGCGTGGTTCCGGGAAGACGAGGCATGGGTCAACCAGCACGAAGATTCTTCTTCTTCTTTCGTTCGCCTAAACTATGTCTATAACTGCAATGTTGTCTCTTGTATGAATCTAACAGTCTTTTTCAGTTCACTCAGCGGTCCATAGAGTTTATCTTCCACTGTTGTCTCACTACTTTTATCGTTTCTTTACGGGGACCGCTATAAGTCAGGCGGGGAGTCTGACGATAGTGCACGCTTTCCACAGGTCCGGACACTTGTGATGACAGATGTGCGCGCCCTCATGGTCCGGGCACGTACAAGGCCCTCACCTGTGGGACATGGCTGAACGCCTCTAAGCCGGGTCCCTTGGGTGTCAGGGTCTGGCCATAACTCGCCACCGGCTCGTGGTGGTGAGGTCTCGGTGGATTGACGCTGAGCCGCCAGCGTCTGCAGCCTACCTTGTGCCAGACGTATTGGTTACCCATTCCTCTGGAATACACAAGACTAGGCCGAGGGAGGGATCATGTCGTTTGGGCATCACATGATCTCTGAAGCTCTGCCCAGACATTGTGTTGGAATATTGGCCACATTCCACTCACATACTTTGGTCTGTCAAGACTGCAAGGTGTCTACTACTGTCTCTCTAGGCCAGAAGGTTCGCCTGGATATGTTGTAGTTTGGGCAATCCTGGAGTATGTGCTCTGCTGTCTGCGACGCCAAACCACATGTGCATATGGCTGAGTCA
This sequence comes from Cepaea nemoralis, assembly GCA_014155875.1. NCBI lineage: Eukaryota > Metazoa > Mollusca > Gastropoda > Stylommatophora > Helicidae > Cepaea > Cepaea nemoralis. The sequence goes on along the minus strand of JACEFZ010024246.1, from coordinate 10,506 downwards.
CCAATCTTGAATTTTGTATACATGTGGTTGCGTAATCTATTGTGTCCTCGAAGATAATATCATTGTAGATCCCATGGATATGAGGATGGAGACATAGCGAGAGACACAGAGTCTGTTCGGCTCACCGTGATGGGAGCGACGTGCTGCAAAGGACCTGCTACTTGTGATGTATTTAATATCATGATTAATTAGAACATGGTAACAATCGTTGGTGACGACAGGCAAGATCGAAGGGAAGAGACCAAGGAAAAGACCGAGAAGTAAATACCTGGATGGCTTGGCTTGGCCACGTGGCATGGTTGAGACAGGAACACGGAGCTGATCCACGACTCTGGTGATCGAGTGAGATGGCAGAACATGGCCGCCCACGCTTATCGGCATGACACATGATGGATGGAACACAGTCGTTGTTAGACTGCAATGTATGCTTAAAGTCGCTTACAAGTCGACAAGGTCGACTTCATTGCACCGGGTTTTATACCATATGGCTCGGTCTCCTATCCGCAGCGCGGAAAGCGTCACACCAAGCACGAACTCCGTAGCTCTAGCGACGACCCACAGGAGTCTCCGAAAAATTCACTCGTGAACGGAAAGAAGCGGCCCGGAATCGAACCCACTATCTTCGGAGCCCGAGTCAAACGGCTTGACCACTTCGCCCCTGCAATATATGCGGCTGCAATCATTATAACATAATGAAGTATGGACATATGCATTCATCCTTCTCCTCCTTTTGCCTTCTGCGTCTGCTTTCTGATGTTTGCTTCTACTTCTGCTACGACTGACTCATCGGCTTGTTCTGCTTCTGCTGCTGGATTTGCTTCTGCTACTGCTGCTCTGTTTGCTTCTGCTACTGCTGCTCTGTTTGCTTCTGCTACTGCTGCTCTGTTTGCTTCTGCTACTGCTGCTCTGTTTGCTTCTGCTACTGCTGCTCTGTTTGCTTCTGCTACTGCTGCTCTGTTTGCTTCTGCTGCTGGTTCTGCTTTCTGCTCCATCTGCCTCTACCGCTGCTACTGCTGTCTGCTGTCTGCTACTGCTACTTCTGATGCTGCTGTTGCTCCTGCTGCTGCTTCAGCTTTTTGCTTCTGTTGCTGCTTCTTCTGCTACTGCTGTTCTATAGCTTCTGCTGCTTTTGCTTCTGCTGCTTCATTCTTCTTCTTATTACTGCTGCTACTGCCTTTCTTTCTTTCTTTCTTTCTTTCTTTCTTCCTTCCTTTCTTTCTTTCTTTCTTTCTTTCTTTCTTTCTTTCCGTCCGTCCGTCCGTCCGTCCGTCCGTCTGTCTGTCTGTCTGTCTGTCTGTCTGTCTGTCTGTCTGTCTGTCTGTCTGTCTGTCTGTCTGTCTGTCTTCTGCTGCTGCTGCTGCAGCTGTTGCTTTTCACCTCCCAATAGAGCATATGCCTTCAAACAACTGACACCAAGCCCTCCGTAGACTTGTGACCGACTGGTTGGAGTTCGCAGAAAAAGTTTTCTGTAGGATGAGGTAAACATTCAAATGTCATCCCTCCTTATACGCTTCTTTCGACATACATGGAAAGTTGCACGATTACAATTCGTTGCTTCCAATATGGGCCATGGTAACATTGGTGGTAGTTATTTTAGTCGAGATCCGCACAATGGCAGGCAGGGAGATTTGTTCGCAGCAGGCGAGCAATATCTCCGGCGGGGCTACTCTCGTTGGTCGCGGGAGCTGCACGAGTCAGACGGGGAGTCTGACGATATTACACGCTTACAAGGTCCAGACACTAGCGTTTGACTAGTGTAGGCACCCAGTGGTCCGGGCGCGTATACGACCCCTACCAGCGGGGTTTAGCTGAACGCCTCTAAGTCAAATCCCAAGCGTTTAGGGCCATCGCTCGTCTCCTGCTCGTGGAGGCGAGGTCTCGGAGGTTTGACGCTGAGCTGCTAGCGTCAGCAGCCTACCTTGTTCCAGACGTATTGGTTATCCATTCCTCAAGATCAAACAAGGCAAGGCCGAGAGAGGGAACAAGTCGTGTGGGCACCACATGTTCTCTGAAGCTCTGCCCAGGCATTGTGAGATGGAATTTTGGCCAAATTCCAATCCAATACTTTGGTCTATCAAGGCTGCAAGGTGCCACTCACAATTGTTATGATTAAAAGTAAATTTCCTAATGAAACGATGACATTTATTGTGACTGATTTTGGTGATGGCGAACGCCTTCTACACTGTTAAAAACGAAAAGAAAGAAAAAAGAAAAAGAAAGAAAAGAAAAGCAACATTATTGCAATTTCAATTGTAAACTTGTACCAACATTTTATTGACGATGCTGATTCGCCCACTACAGTCGGTTCTGGCGATGCCAGTCCGTAAAACCAGGACCTCTGTAGGGTCTTCTAGCCCAGAGACCAGCGTCGTGGACCCGGTTCCTGACCGTTTGATCTGAAATTCGACGAGCTCTTGGCATTGACTGGACTATGGAGGACACCAGATGCAAATCGATTTCTAAGGTGACGCAGTCGCGTGAAGCGGTCTTCGGCAGCAGTTGTGATTCTGGGTCTTCCAATGTGCGGCCGGTCTGCTACTGAGCCAGTTTCTTGAAATCGCCTATAAAGGCAACTAATAGTGCTTCTAACCACATTAAATTCTCTGGCTACTACACTTTGTGACAGTCCAGCCTGTCCAATGATAATGAGTCGTTGGTCTGTAGTGAGATGAGCCATACTTGCGCATTTAATTTTCAACTGAATTTATTCGAGGATTGCCAATCTTTTATAGGCATGCAATAATATGGTCAGAGAGTGTTGTGTTCAGTAAGTTTCACGGGATTATCATGAACCTGTCACGAGTTATTGTCAAAAATGTTGTTTTGACCTTAACCTCTTTCATTACCTCACGAATGATGAGGTGAGTACAATTCAGGTAATCACGAGAAGATAATGACCAGATGGACACAGTCGATAGGTTGACTGGTGTCCAATTAGCGAATATCTTTTATAAAAGTATCACCAAAAATGTTGCGTTTGTTTTTTTTGAACAGTATATATTCCTTTTGTGTGGGTTTGGGTGGCTCGATCTGAGCTCAAGCATAGTCAATACACGTGCTACTACTGGAAATGCACTGAACTGATGCTTGCGTGTGGATTAGCCTTCCCTATTACCAGAGTCCCTCGCCATGAAGCGAACCCTCTCTGACTTTTGAGATACTTGTAATTTACGTCCCCAAGTCAAGGACGAGAAGCCAGCATTGTAGTCCAACTGACCGTTGTAGAGCCTAAACCCATTACCTCGGCATCAGCACACCGGATGTTTAAGAGCGAACGCACTTAGCCATTCGGTTATGATGACCTCAATTATTCCTGATAGTGTTCTTGTCAAGAAAACCGCCACCAAGTCTCCTTTTTCATTTTATTTATCGTCCTCCAGAAGGATCTGCAGGAAATGACAAATTAAGTGGTTGTAGAAAGTGAGAAAAATGGGTCTTAGTTTGAATAATAGACAGACAGACGTCATGGTGATATCACAGAAACAGATTGTGTCTAAATGGGGAAATAAAGTACAGGACGTTATGTTTGGGCAAGTGCATAAATTAAAATATCTAGGCACATGCATAATATCAGATGGAAGGTGCATCACTGAGATGAAGAACATAATAAGAGAAACAAAAAAACTGCATTCTATCAAATGAACGTTTTGTACAGTAAGTCACTTTCCTTGAAAGTTAGAAAAAGAGTTCCTGCGTGTTTAACATGCGGCTGAGAATCCCCGACAATTAGCAAACGGGCGAAAAAATCCATGTAAGCCTTGGAGATGTTTTATAGAAGAATGCGGAAAATTGACTGGACAGCCAAAATGAGCAATCAGGACTTTTTAAAGGAAGGTGAGTCGCAAAGACAACTGATCACAAACATCAGAACGAGACAGGCTCGTATTTTGGCCACGTTATGAGAAGACAAAAACTGAAACATGTTGTGACAACCGGAAAGATTTGTGGAAAGAGAGATAGAGGAAGACAGCGTGAGCAGATTCTTGACAGTCTTGTGTCATGGCACGGAAGGGAGTCAACACACGAATTGATCCATGACGTCGGAGATCGTAATTTGTGGAGAGGCATGATCGCCTATGCCACTGACAAGGCACTGGATGATGATGATGATGGATGTTGTACCTTATGTTAGAGTTGTTTGAATTCATTAATTAGGTCTTGATGTCGGCAGTTGCGAAGTTCAATCATTATTTTAATAATAATACCATCAAATTAGTTTGACAGTGCCAAAAGAACGCGACCTTCCTGTCGTGAAATACTGAGAGTTAATGATTCCCAGATGGACGACTGTATACACCGACTGACCAGGTGGAGGAAGGGTTAACAAGCGAAGCAGTAATGGTAACAAACAAAGGAGTGACCAGGCGCATGTGTTTATAGGTCAAGACACAGAAGGGGCCGGCTAACCGCACAGGTAAACTGTCGAGTGGAAAAATTGGTTTGCGACTAAAGCAGAGAGATTATTGGACAGCATATTGCGGTATGGATGTGAAACGGTTCCGAGCTGTAATTTTCCACTAACGATGATAATGCAGTCTGGATGTGAGGTGTCCAGCAATGTCAAGGACTATGCGGCAAAAATGACCGATATAAAGAGTGGCAACTCTTTGTGTAAGTTTAGTGTGTGTTCCAAACTGAACTGAAGGAGATATGTTCTTGAGTGGGAATAGAAATACAACGTCCCTAATGATGGAAAGAGGGGATAGTAGTGTGTTATTCGCTAAGTGTTTTTCGATTCCAGGAACATAGATGCCTAAATAAGGTATTAATATATTAGAGTATAGTTTCAGCATATGAATATAGATGTGCGTGAAGTGCATTTAACATTGCTTTCTATTAGTAGGAATAGTATAGACGTTAGGTGAATCTTCTATCCTATGTAAGAGTGGGTTTTTTCGGAAGCCTTTTCATTTCGGCTGGAGGAAAAGACACTCACATAGGAGGGAAGAGGAAGCAGACACAGATCTCATTATTAAATGTATATCACACAGGTTTCCATACCAGTGCGGGACTTATCAACTAAGAGATAAAACAGATGGCTGTGGTCAAGATCACTCAGTGTTGATAATGTCACGAGCGCCATGAGTTAACCAGCTAATAATACCGACGTTTGCGTGGCGTATATTTTCTAGGCCACAACAGTCGTACTAACAGAGTAAACACTGCTGCACAGGTTACATCGTGTCAGCCCATAAACACATTTGGTGGTGAGTGAGAGGGAATGGATACATCGAGTTGGCAGTTCATTAACAGTTAGAATCACATATGATTGTCGTCTAGGATATGGAATGGTTCCGTTTGTCATCTATACTGCCGGACATCAGAACGGAAATGGCTGCTGGGATTGTCACCACGGAACAGAAGATTGACAGTTTATCAACAGGTCGGAAGTGCCCGACTAGGGAGAAAACAGTGCATCTGTCAATTCTTGGTTTCCGGCACATCGAGAGGATTGACGGGGTTATTTGCAACTCTTTGTTGTAACTCGACAGAAACTCGCTGGCTTGTTTGAGAATCTAAACTATTACTGACAACTTTGACAGGACTAAAGCCAGGAAAATGGATTCTTGACAAGGGATGATCTGCCACTGTGCCACCTGTGTGGGGCATAAAGGATAACGTCACGTGGCCAACTTTGGTAGTTTGCCATATAAACCCGAGTTGGGATCAACTAGGGTGGACTTGAAAAATGTTATAGTCAGAGTGCCAGGGCACTGCAGTGCTTAGTGGAAATAATATCTACCGTGTGTTAATTAGTGACTTAATTTTTGCACGTGCCTATAATGGCAGATGTAGATATTGATTGATAGGACTGCAGTAGTGCCATTTAAGGTATAAACTATTATAATATATTCGTTATAATTACTTTAGTCAGTAGCCTTGTTAAACTATAGTGTGATGATTAGCACTGTTAGTGGAAACTAGCTAGAGTAGTGAAGTGATACTTGGCTCTGTTAGCTAAAATAGATTAGTGAAGTGTTGATAAGCTTTACTAGTTGAGAATTGAGTAATGAGGGATAATTGGGATCTTCCCGTAGGTGTTCCTGGTGGGCGGGGTTCCGCATTCTGGTTGCTGATTTTTTCTTTGTCATAGCCTGATTCGGCTCTAGGTGGGTAGCTAATCTGGCTCTATGACTAAGTCTAGTTAGCTAAAGATCATTAAGCAAGGTGATAGGCTTACACTCAGCCGAAGGGATCAGTGACTAGTACTATCACCAGATGTGTTGTTTTCTATCCTAGGTTCCCTACCAGATCCAAGGAAACTCTACAAGTTTTGGGAAAGAATTAAAAATCCATTCTGAGAACACCAGTTCAAGAGTCAATAAAGTTGCATACAGAAACGTAACTTACGCTAGAAGGAAATTGATTCATCAAAGAGAGTGATGCATACTGATGCACCACACAGCATCAGACAGTAGTAACGAAACCGAGAACAGGCTAAGAGTACCTAGTGTTAGTACAGTAACAATTAACATTAGTAATTAGCACTTATGGACTGAATGGTTCGATGTGCAACGAGGATGATCTGTCGACTAACTAACTAACTAACTAACTGCGTACACACTACAAAAGACTTGTGCAGTTTGTTAAGGAACGTTAGGAACGGACATTGTGTAGAGTGCAACCGGTCCATGATTAACTGTTAATACCACCGGTGTCTATTTCGGATGTTCATGAAATTGGATTACCAGAGGTCTACAGAGGCAAAGCAGTATCCGGCAAGATGGTTTCGGCAACGGGTGAGAAGTACATGTTCTGACGTAACGTGCTGTGGTCTATCTTTGCTGGGATCAGCTGACTGGGTTGCTGTCTGAGAGTCAGAGTCTACACACTTTATAGAACACGTCACACATTTTCTTCACATACACGTCTCATATACGTTACACTTTTATTTTAATAAATTACTCTTTATTAATTTCTAGAAGCAAGAGTTGTTGAGTATGTTGCGTTGGGGAAATATGAGAAGGGGGCATAGTACGACAGTGAGAGAGTGATAGGAAAAGGTGTCCATAGGCTGATGGAGTGTGTTGGACGGAAGCTGGTGGATTCTCCAGAATATTGAGAGGAAAAAATATTATAATGTGGGTGTCGGATCTCCTCACTCCAGGGACGACACTTTAAAGGAGGACACGACATTATTGGGGGCTCGTAAACGTGATATTGGGACAGCGGGATCTCTCGTAAACGGAATCCTTGGAACAGCGGGATCTCCCGTAAACGGAATCCTTGGGACAGCGAGATCTCCTGCAAGCAGGAAACCTTTGACAGTGGGATCTTCTGACAACGGGGTTTTTTGACACGGGATCCTTAGTTATAAAAGGGAGATATCATTTTGAAGAATCCAGCTAGAGTGAATGTGGATAGGGGTTAGGACTAATATCTTACCTGTTCACACTTCACACGTCTGCATAGGTCTGTGGTCCTGATTCTACTCTTGTCACTGCGTGAATGTGCTGTGTGTGGTATATCTAGATTTATAGTACTTGTTCATATATCTGTATAGTAATTTGCAGTTATATTGTACTAGACCTGCTAGCTTACCTCTCTGTATAATGGCCACCCCTAAACTTAGCACAGCAGAATTAAGGCAAGGGGGGAAGAAATGGGATTGGCGGGGGCCCTGCTCTAACGGATTACATACAGGAAGTGGAGAGAGAGTATCGTCAAGCAGAACGGGAAGATCGAAAGGCCGAGTTGGAATTGAGAAGGATGGAGTTGGAAACAAGCAGCTAAGAAATTGGAAGCTGAGCAAGCAGCTAAGAAATTGGAAGCTGAGCAAGCAGCTAGGAAATTGGAAGCTGAGCAAGCAGCTAGGAAATTGGAAGCTGAGCAAGCAGCTAGGAAATTTGAAGCTGAGCAAGCAGCTAGGAAAATTAGAAGCTGAACCAGGAAGCACAGAAAAGGGAGCACGAGTACCGGATGAGGGAACTCGAGTTGAAGAGTCAATCTAATGGAGAAACTGAGGGAGCAGTTGGAGGTTTCCTCCATCCCATGATCAACACCAGTAGGTGGACATGGGTACCATGCTATGAAGTTTCCTTTAGCGGTATACGAGGAGGACAAGAGAAGATTGATCAATACCTTCAAACGCTTCGAGGCTATGTCAGTTGCTATGAGTCTGGAGCGTAACAAATGGAATCTTAAGCTATCCCAGGGATTATGGCGGGGACGGGATACGAGGTTTATACTCGCCTGCCACCAGGACATGAGAAACAATTATGATGAGTTAAAGACGGCTCTGCTGAAACGATTCGAGGTTACGTCACATACCTACCGGAAAAAATTTCGAGCAGCGAAACGAGAACCCGGAGAGTTGTTTGCCGCCTACAGTTTGCGTCTTAAATCTTATCTCCATAAGTGGATGGATTTGGCTGGGTTCGCCACATGACTATGAGAGTCTGGAAGAGCTCATGGTGGTCGACCAGCTGAAGAAGCAAATGTCTAAACCTCTCAGGACGTTCCTGGGAGGAACAAGGAGCGGAACGTATTGACCTCGTGACTAAATTAGCAGAACGGTTCGTCGAGGGTACATGGGGAGGCAGGGGAAAACCTTTCAACCAACTCCAAAAGTCAAGAGAAACATGACAAGAAGAAAGCCAAAAACTCAGGAACAAAAAAGTGGGAACCTTATGTGCAAAAATCAGAGGATAGTTCAGAGAAGAAGAAGGAGGGAAGCAAGAGCACTTCAAGCTCTACACCTAAACGACCGTGGTCGGAGACAGTGGTGTTCAATTTGTAAGTCACCCTCTCACAATACGAGGGGACTGCAAATCGAAGGCTAAGAACCCTCACTTTGCAGCATGTCAAGTGACTTCCAAGGAGGTTTGTCACGGAATATGCCAAGGTCAAAAAGGAAGCTCGCCACCAGGAGAGCTCACTCAAGTCTGGCACTAGAAAATCTAGGACAGGGAAAATGTGCAACCAATGCAAGTCAAACACGCACAATGCTATTGACTGCAGGGGAAAGTCAGGAGACACTCAATTCGTCGTGTGCTCAGGGAAACTAAGGTGGAGCCCACCGAACAGGTCGAGGCCGAAGGAAGAGACTCCAGACCAGGAAATACCACCTGTAGTGGAATGGTAGAGGTTAACGGTCGTCAAGTGGAGTGTTTTATTACGACACAGGACGGACGGGGAGGCCGTGATTTCTGGCGGATCTGGTACATCCAGAACAATTCAACAGGTGAAAACATTGGACATACAACCTGCACAGAAGAGTGCTGGTAACCATGAAGTTGCCCATTGCTAATGTGGAGATTCGGTCAAGGTACGTCACTGGCACCATCAAGGCCGCTGTATTGACCGATCCCATTTTCCAGTCATCCTAGGTTGCCGGTATGTCTTCTGGAATGCCCCGGGAGCCAATCCATATGGGAGCAATGCCGACTCGCTACTCAGACGAAAACGGAAGAGGCAGGCGCAATTGTGACTAACCCAATTGCCGGGGGAGCTACGAACTCCCCGGGTGGGATGATACTTTACGCCTTTGCTAAAAAAAGCTGCGAAAATGCTGATCCACCCGGACGGGGGGAGTACTTCATGAGAATAGGATACTTACAGGAGAGCAGAAGGGGGGCAAACCCATACGGGCATTTGGGGTCCCGAAAACCATCGGTCCCAGATCTTTATATGGGGCATACCATCTCCTTTAGGGACACATGGTATTGCCGCCACCCTGCAGCGGATTCGTGCCACTAATTTCCGGGAATGACAGATTATGTGCGTCGGTATTGAAGTCAGCCCTGGTGCCAGAGGGGGCACCGAACACTGGACAACACCGGTGATGTTGGTGAGATGCCCATCATGACTTCCTTTTGAGAGGGTACCCTCGATATCGTGGGGCCATTCCCGGACTAGGAAGAGGAAAAATGTATATACTTACAATGGGGGATTGCTGTACAAAGTGGGGTGAGCTATAACGGGGACCACGATTGACTCGAAAAGAGTGGCGGCGCCACTGATGGAGGCCCCTTTACCGATTAGGCTTTCCGGATCAAATTTGACGGATAAGGATCTCAGTTTGGGGGAAAAATCATGGAGGAGGTATTTTTGGGTGTTTCACTCTAACCACATAAATACCACCCTTACCACCCTCAAGCCAATGGACAAATAGAGCGTTTCAACGGCACGTTGATGACAATGCTCAGGAAACTAGCGCAGGAAAAACCGTAGGTGGGGTGAATATATCCCCCAGCACTCTTTGCCTAGGGGGAAATTCCTCATGGCTCAAAGGACTACCACCCCCTACGTTCTGTTTTGGGCGCCAATCAAAGGACCGTGGAAGCCTGTTTAGGAGTTTGGGCTGAAGAGGGACGTCAGAAGAATGTTCATCCTATCAATACGTGGAGGAATGAAAGAAAAACTCCTAAGGGGGTTGGGAAAACCGGGTGGAAAAAATCAAAAAAACCCTTGGGGGAAAAAGGGCCCCCCCGGGAAAAAAAGAATTTTCGGTTTTAAATTAAAACCCATAAGGTCCAAAGGAAAAAATCTCTTAAAGGGGAGGGA
>JACEFZ010024245.1:0-20968 GCA_014155875.1 Cepaea nemoralis | reverse complement strand
TTTTGGTTTTGGGTTTTGCCTTGGTTGGTTGGTTTGGGTTTGGGGGGGGTTTTGGGTTGGTTTTGGGTTGGTTGGTTGGTTGGTTTTTTTGGGGGTTGGGTTTGGTTGGTTGGTTGGTTGGGTTTGGGTTGTTTTTTTGGTTTGGGGGTTGGGTTGGTTTTGGTTTTGGGTGAATCCCTAAAATAGTTGAAAATTATGGGGTGCTTGACTTAAATCCTCTGAGCCCAGGGACTATGCTTGCTTCAATCGGAGTGAGATTGGTGTAGAGACATCTCTCTAAGTACAGAAGTAACATGTCAACGCGGAATCTCTCTCTATCTCTCTCTCTCTCTCTCTCTATCTCTCTCTCTCTCTCTATCTCTCTTCCTCTCTCTATCTATCTCTCTCTATCTACCTATATCTGTGTGTGTGTGTGTGCGCGTTTGTGTGTGTCGCTATTCTCTCTCTCTCTCTCTCGCTCTCTCACTGTGTGTGTCTCGCTCTTCTCTCTTCTCTCTCTTTTCTCTATTTTCTCGCTATGTCTTTCTCTTCTATCTTCTAACTTTTCTGTCCCCCTCTCTCTGTGTCTATCTATCTATCTATCTATCTATCTATCTATCTATCTATCTATCTATCTATCTATCTATCTATCTATCTATCTATTATCTATCTATCTATCTATCTATCTGTCTATCTATCTGTCTATCTATCTATCTTGTGCCGGGTACAGTTGGTATGACTGCTTCACTACAATGATGGATAGAGTGTTTACAGCAGGTAGAGAAGTTATGATACTAGGTGACTTCAACATAGATATTAATAAATCCAACCAGACATGGGACGATATCATTCTTTCTTACAATTTCAAACAACTAATAAACTGTCCCACAAGGGTTACTGACACATCCTCAACTATAATTGATCATATATATGTTACTTGTCCAGATAATATTATTGAATGTTCTGTTCCTGTTTGTACAGTTAGTGACCACTACCCGGTATGTTGTACATGGTCAAGAATTGGGTTCAAACCTCTTAAACATAAACATGTAAGTATCAAATTTAGGAATTATAAAGCATTCAACCAAGATTTATTTTTGCAAGACTTAAGAAAAGCAGCCCTTGATCACGTTTACCAACTTCCTGACCCGGACGATGCATTAGCTTTCTGGACGAAGACAGTCTACAATGTGTTCGATAAACACGTGCCAATCAAAGAAGTTCGAGTCAAAAATCAACATAAATCCCCATGGGTCACTAGAGAAGTGCTGGAAATCATGAGAGAGCGAGATACAGCACACAAAAATAAAGACTTCATCAATTACCGCAGACTAAGGAATAAAGTTAAATATGAAATTCGTAGGATAAAAAAAAGATCATTTTAAAAATTTGATTGTAGATAATTCAAACAGTACAAATATATGGAAGGCTATTAACTTGCTAACCAATAAGAAACGCCCCTACAGAATCAGCAATACCAAATTCTATAACATGCGATGAATTCAGTTGGTTCTTTCAATCAGAAATAGAGAATCTAAAGTCTTTCATACCAGACTCATCGTGTAATTTAAGTTCACTGGCATCATTCTGTGAGGAGAAGTGCGCCAGAAATATTCCCGCTGAGATTCCTTTAATGTCTGTTGCAGACGTTTATAAATATCTCTTGAACCTCAAATCAACAAACTCACACGGCCTAGATGGTATCAGTAATAGAATTATTCGTTGTGCTGCACCAGTCATTAGCGAGTCCTTTACGTTCATATATAACCAGTGCCTGGCCAAAAACTACTTTCCATCTGCATTTAAAATTGCTAAAGTGTTTCCGCTTATTAAAAATGGCTCAATCGATAATAGCGTTTTGGGTAATTATAGACCTATTTCCTTACTATCGTCGCTATCAAAACCACTAGAAAAACACATTCATAAAATAACGTTACACCATTTAATTAACAATGATCTAATAATTAACAGTCAATCTGGGTTTCGACCTAAATATTCTTGCCATAGTGCTCTAACAAAAATGACCGATAACTGGCACTTAAACATCAACAACGGTAGAATTTGTGGAGCGGTGTTTGTAGACTTTAAAAAAGCTGTTGATATGGTAGATCACGATATTTTAATTAGAAAACTAAAGCAAATGAAGACAAGCACCAACATGGTGAACATAATTACGTCATTTCTATCCGACAGGCAACAAGTCGTGTCCTTCAACAACTGTCTATCAAGACCCACACAGCTTAATATTGGTGTGCCTCAGGGCTCAATACTAGGTCCGCTGCTTTTTGCAGTTTATATTAATGATCTTCCTTTATATATCAATATAACTTGTGATCTATTCGCAGACGACTGTACTATATATACTAGTCAAGAAAACCGTAGTGAATTAGAGAATTCTTTACAAAAGGAACTTGATAATCTTACTAGATGGAGCAATGAAAACCGCATGCAAATTAACATCGACAAAACCAAATCCATGCTAATAACGACCAGACAAAAACTACAGACACTAGCCATAACTGGATCACCGCTCGAACTTCTCATGGGCACGTTACCTATAGTTAATGTGACTGAACATAAAACACTAGGGCTTTTAATAGACAGCCATTTGAACTGGAGCTCTCATGTTCATGCTCTTACCAAGAAAATAGCACAAAAAGTTTACCAACTTGCTAAAATTCAGCACTTCCTGGACGAAAGCACACGAAAAATATTCTATACATGCTATATCCAATCACATCTCGATTACTGTTCCACAGTTTGGGATGGTTGCCCTAAATCTAATTTTAAACGACTATGTTCTCTACAAAACCGCGCTATTCGTCTGGTTTCTGACATAAAGCACGTTGAAAGTAATAATTTGTACAGTCATCTAAGACTTCTACCACTACAAAAGCGCTTCCTTTTCAACAAAGCCAAATTAGTGAATAAAATTATATCTCAAAATACCCCAGAGTATCTTCTGCCGCTGATTCAATCTAATGCAATGAACAGCAAGCGCCTAAATTTGTTACATGTTTCAAAGCCTAGATTGGACCTATACAAAACATGTTTCGCCTATTCTGGTGCTCACTTATGGAATGATCTGCCTCCAGATCTGAAAACTCCAATGAGTCCCTACACATTTAACCGAAAACTATTTCAATACTTAATCCATACCGACTATATGCCACCATAATTCATTTACTGGTATAATTGTTCAGTATAATTGTTCATTATAATTGTTTAACTATAATTGTTCACTATATATGTGTGTGCGTGTGGGAGCGAGAGAGAGAGAGAGAGAGAGAGAGAGAGAGAGAGAGAGAGAGAGAGAGAGAGAGAGAGAAAGTGGGTGTCAGTGAGAGGGAGAGAGTGAATGCGTGTGTGCGCACGTGCATGCGAGTGTGTGGAGAGAGTGATTGAGCGAGAAATTGTGGGGGAATGTGTCAGTGCATGCATTCGTACGTGTATGTGTGAGAGTGAGTGAGGGAGTGTATGCGTGCGTGCATGCGTTCATGTGCATGCGTTCATGTGTATGTGTGAGAGAGTGTTATTGAGAGAGTGAGTGTGTGTGTGTGTGAAGGATTGTGTGTTAGAGAGTGAGACAGTGGGAGAGTTGATGTGTTAGTGTGTGTGTGAGCGCGCGCATGTGTGTGAGTGTGTGTATATGAAAGAATACAGAGAGAGAGAGAGAGAGAGAGAGAGAGAGAGAGAGAGAGAGAGAGAGAGAGAGAGAGAGAGAGCTGAGCAGATGCATGTCATGTAACACGCATGTTATGTAACACGCGAATCCATATGTTTGTGTATTCTCATCTGTCATATTATCAGTTAAATACTATTTGATTTTATCATGCATAATATAAACTCATGTTCATTACTGTAGTTTGAGTGAGTGAGTCAGTGAGTGTGAATGAGAGACAGAACGAGTGAGAGTGAATGAGTGAGCGGGAGAGTGAATGAGTGAGCGGGAGAGTGAATGAGTGAACGGGAAAGTGAATGTGTGAACGGGAAAGTGAATGAGTGAGCGGGAGAGTGAATGAGTGAGCGGGAGAGTGAATGCGTGAGAGTGAATGAATGAGCGGAAGAGTGAATGTGTGAGCGTGAGAGTGAATGTGTGTGTGTGTGTGTATGTGTGTGAGAGAGAGTGAGAGAGAGAGAGAGAGAGAGAGAGAGAGAGAGAGAGAGAGAGAGCATCACTATTTTTACGTCACATACATTTTATGTACACATTTTTCTCCATGTTTAACATTTTTATGAGACTGCTCATGACAAGTGTCAGTGTATGTGTGTGAGTAAAGTGTGGGAGTTTGTTCATACTAGTTTCAATACTAACGTGAGACATTTTGTATGTGTCTAGATGTGAGGATGTGTGAGTGTATGTGGAGGATGTGTGTGAGTGTGGGGATATGTGTTGGTGGGGGTATGCATTTGGATGGGTTGGGGTGTGTGGGTTTTGGTGGGTAGTGGTATTTGTGGGTGTTGGTGGGATGTGTGGATGGATGTGTGGGGGTGAAAGTAGGGGTGTTGGAATGGGTGTGGGGGATATGTGTATGGGTGGAGGATATGTGTATGGGACGGATGCGGGGGATGTGTGTTTATGTGGGTGGAGATGTGTGGATGGTTTGAGGAAGTATGTGTGGGAGGCGGGGTTGTGTGGGTAGGGGATTGTGTTGGGTGGATTTGGGATGGAAGGGCGGGTGGGGAGAAGTGTATGGTGTGTGGGTTTGAGATATGTGTGCGGTGTGTTGGTGGGGGATGTGTGAATGATGTGTGGGTGGAGGGTATGTTTGTGGTGGTATGGGTGGAGGGTAGTGTGTGGTGTGGGGGATGTGTGTGATGGGTGCGGGGAATGTGCGTATGGGTGGGGTATATGTGTGGGTGAGCAGGGGATTATGGTGGTTGGGGGAAGTATGTGGGAGAGTGTGGGTGGGAGATGTGTGTGTGTGGGGGTGTGTGAGTGGCTTAGGGACGTGTAGGTGGGTGAGGGAGTTGTATGTGTCGGGGTGGGATGTGTGAGTGGGTGGAGGATGTGTGTGGGGGTAGGGGTATTGTGATCGAGAGATGTTTGGTTGGGAGTGGGTGGGTGGGGGTGTGTGGGTGCGTAGTGGAGGATGTATGCGTGAGTAAGTGTGTGTTGGTGGACGGGTAGGGAATGCGTGTGTGGGTGGGGAGAGGTGTGTGGTGTGTTGGTTGGTGATATTGTGTGGGTGAGGTATGTGTGTGTGGGTGGGGGATTTTTGTCGTGTGTGAGTGGGGGTATGTGGGGTGGATGGGTAAGGGTATCTGTGTGGGTGTGGGTGGGAATATTGTGTGGTATCTGGGTGGGGGATATGTATGTGGTGTGTAAGTGGGGATGTGTGTGTGTGGTCCGTGGGTTGGGAATAGTGCGTGGTAGGGGGTGTATGTGATGTGCGGGTGGGGGATTAGGTTAAGGCATGTGTGGGTGGGTGGAAGTTGTATGTGTGGGTGGTGGGGTGTGTGTAAGTGGATTTGGGATGTATGGGTGGTTAGGGAGATGTGTGTGTGGGGGGGGGGGGGGGACATATCAGTTGGTGGGGATGTGTGTGTATGGTTTGGGGATGTGTGAGTGGATGTGCGATGTGTGGGTTGGCGGGGGATTGTGTGTGTGGGTGGGGAATATGTTGTCGATGGAGATGTGGCTGGGGGATGGGTGGTTTGAGGTGTGGGTGGGGAGAGGATGTGTGGGATAGGATGTGTATGTGGATGGGCGTGGGATGTGTGGGTTGGAAGGGGAATGTTTGTGGGTGGCGAGTGTGTTTTGGTTGGGGGATCAGGTGAGGGCAGTGTGTGTGTGGGTGGGGGATGTGCGGGAGGGGGATGGGTCGGTTGGTGGGGTATGTATGTGTCCCTTGGTGTGCGTGTGTGTCGGTAGGTGGGGATGTGTATGTGTCCCTTGGTGCGCGTATGTGTGGGCAGGTGGGGGTGTTGTGTGGGTGGGGTGATGTATGGATAGGTGGGAGATGGGCTTCATAACATGGTAATTAGCCTTGTTTATGTTTACAACATTCATTTCACAATGTTTATATTTCTTCCTATGTAAATGTATAATGCTCTTGATGAACGAAAGACGAGTGATTGGAAGGGCCGAATGTAAGACGGGCCTGCGCGCCCAATTTGTGACCCTAATAAAGTTGATTTGATTTGATTTGATTTTCTATCTATCTGTCTATCTATCTATCTATCTATCTATCTATCTATCTATCTATCTGTCTATTTATCTGTCTATCTATCTATCTATCTGTCTGTCTATCTATCTATCTATCTATCTATCTATCTATCTATCTATCTATCTATCTATCTATCCATCTGTCCATCCGTCCATCCGTCCGTCCGTTCGTCCGTCCGTCCGTCTATCTGTCTGCCTGTCTGCCTGCCTGCCTGCCTGTCTGCCTGTCTGTCTGTCTGTCTGTCTGTCTGTCTCCGTCCAAGTTCAGAAACCAGTAAGATGTGCAGGAGAAGAACTGAAACATCACATCTCTCTTCTCTCTCTCTCTCTCTCTCTCTCTCTCTCTCTCTCTCTCTCTCTCTCTCTCTCTCTCTCTCTTTCTCTCTCTCTCTCTCTCCTCATTCTTTCTAAGTTCAGAAACCAGTAAGATGTGTAGGAAATGAACTGAAACATCACATCTCTCTTTCTCTCTCTCTCTCTCTCTCTCTCTCTCTCTCTCTCTCTCTCTCTCTCTCTCTCTCTCTCTCTCTCTCTTTCTCTATCTCTCTCTTTCTTTCTCTCTCTCTCTCTCTCTAACCCTCTCACTCACTCACTCAATCTCCCCCTCCCACCCTCTTTCTTTCCAAGTTCAGAAATCAATAAGAAGCTCAAGACGTACTGAAACCTCACATGTGTGGAGACACATTGTCAGGGACAACAAGAGGGCACAGTTCCCATTGTTGCAGACCAAATCATAATTCCCTACAGCAAATGTGAACTGGCTGTGATTAGACCTGAGTTGGTAACGTTTCCTTGCCGAGTTTCAGGTAATTCATAGTCTACCAACTCCTACCAGTAACCACAGGGAAGGGTATGTAAGGTAAAATAACGAAACACTGTGTGAAATAAATAAACCACTGTCTTGCCGATCTGTGAGACATTAACAACCTGGCTGAGTGCACGCAGACTTGAGGTAGTGTGCAGGTGGATGGACACTGAATGTCGATAAACTCTTGGCATTCTTTGTGGGTTTTTAAATCTTTCTGCCTCAGAAAATTGTTACAAGAACCCGTCACTACAAGCACATTTCCTTGTTTTTGTCCGAGACTTGTCTTCTCTCATCTATAATTGTTTATATTCATTCAGTCCTTGAAAGTTGTTATTATTTAAATTCTTTAAGTCCTAGACAGTTAATATGTTAATTCTTTCAGTCACAGTAAGTAATTATTTAAACTGCTTCAGCCCTTGAAAGTTATTATTTTAATTCTTTCAGTCGTAGACAGTAGTTATTTAAACTTCTTCGGATCATCAAAGAGGAAGATTATGTTCTACAACAAGTCTTTAATTGCGATGAAACGGGCCTCTTCTGGAAGAAAATGCCAAGTAGGACCTTTATTACCCAGTAGGAGAAAGCGCTGCCGGGACACAAACCAGTGAAAGACAGGCTAACTGCTTTACTGTGCCAATGTAATGGATGAGATAATGTCCTTGGGTAAAATATGGACCTGGAAGACGATAGCAACGACTTAGAGGAGCTGATTGAGGACCACAGTGGAGAGCTCACTACAGTTGAGCTTGTTGATCTTCAGAATTAACAGCTAAAGACATTAAAGGAAGAGCAGTCGTCCAATGATGAGAAGCCAGTGATCGTTTCAACTGCCAGAGTTAAAGAAATTTGCAGCAAGTGGGCAGACGTCGAAGACTTCATTGTGAACCATCATCCAAACAAAGTTGTAACAGGGTAGTAAATCCGATGAATGAAATGCGATGGCCCACTTCAGATAGATTCTCCTGCAAAGTAAGTGACAAATTTCCCTTGATAGTTTCTTGGTGCAGAAAGATTCTTCCAAGAAACAGCGACAAGAAACTCCTGAAACTAATGATTCAGAATAGCAAAGAAAGTGAAAAATTTCCCATGATCGTTTTCTTGGTAAGAAAGATAGACTAAATCTTTCTTTTTTTTTAAATTTAAATTTTACATTTAATTTATTTTGTTGTTTTCTTTCTCTTTATTTAAAACGTGAAGTGCACGTATTCTTTGCGTTTTGTCTTGTAAACAACAGGATGTTAATAAAAATGAAGATTCTTTCATCTTGAAACGGATTGTCTCTATTTCATTTCTTTTAATGTTTCGGGTTACGAACCGAGTTCTGGAACGAATTAAGTTCGTAACCCGAGGTACCACCGTACTTCTGTTCGAAGCACTGATTGATTATTTCACTCTTTACCAGATAGTTGTTATTGTATCTCACTGTATACCAGGCAATTCTTAATTTAATTACTTACATACTAGGCAGTAGTCATTTTAATTACTTCTGTGCCAAACAGTTATTATTTTGTCTCTTTCTATACCGTATAGCTGTTATTTTAATTACTTCTATACCTGACAGTTTTTATTTTAATTACTTGTATAGGAGACAGTTATTATTTTAAATACTAGGAAACCAATAACACGATGGTCCTGATATTGCGATAGATCGTCCTTTTATACAAATGGGAAGTCACAGTTTGGCGATATAGTATCCCTCGGCATTGCATCAGTTGATAAGGAGATGGATTTGGAAAACACGGCAGCATTGCTGTTTGTTATCACTTCTCCTGACACGCGTCATCTCCTCCAATACATGGGCCATGATGGCAGGGCAGAGCGCAAAACAAACTCAAGGAGATTCAAGTCCTCATAACTTACCTTGTGGTTGGCGGGGAATTAGTCTAGGCTTAATCTACCCATGAAGCGCGAAATATTTGCTTCCGTATCTGCTAACAGGGGTTGTTAGGGAAAGCTTGTCATAAATAGGTCAACAAAAGGTCAGGTGTGACTATTAAGGGGGTTTCACGGAAAACCTGGCATTCGAAGCACCTGGGAGGTCAAATGGCAGATAGAGGTGTCTAATGTAAAGAGCTTCCTATCATTGACACTTGTACTTCCAGATATCTTCCCCTGCTGCAAGAAGGTGTGTATAACATTCTTGAGAGAGAACCGTCTACCCAAACTCTGCTATTCTGAGAAAAGTTTTCTGTCTGTGAAATAAAACCAAAGATATGAAAGCAATATTAATTCTTATTCATCTCTAGGAATATCTAGCCTTTTACTATCACAACTTGATGCAGTGAAACAAAGAATAAATAAAAAAGAGATTGTCCAATGTATTGCCTGACATATTTTGTTGCATCTTGTCAGGTCCTTATTGCAGCGTTATATAATCACATAAAGTCAATAGATGAATCATACAGGGTGTATTTTAATGACTGTGCAGTGTTTGAATATATTGCCGTCCCAAGTTTTGTATTTACCTATTCTGTTGCATGAACTTTACAGAGGGTGAATACAAAACTTGGACGGCAATATTTTCAAACACTGCACAGTAATTAAAAATACACCCTACATTTTGACTGAAATGCATGGCACACATAGTCACTGATATTATTAAAATATGCAGTATTTTTTATCTCGTCCCCTCGCATTGAACTCATGCTTAACCCGTAAACGTACTACTTCTTCTAGTGCAATGGACTGATTTTTGCGTGTGGATAAGCTGTCCATATTACCAATGTCCCTTGCCATCAGGTGGACCAACTCCGACTGCTGAGGTACTTGTAATTCACGACCCCAAGTCAAGGACGAAAGGTCAAGATTTTAGTCCAAATGACAAGTGTGGGGTTGAACCCCTTACCTTGGCATCAGCACACTGGAAGGTTAATAGCAAGCGCTCTTATCCATTCTGCAATGCTTACCCCCATGAGAAATTTGTTATCCGTCGGGTAGTCCCAGATTCACTGCTATCGGAGCTATTTCTCTCTGCACACAAGGGGTGCACCGATCAGTAGGATGTGTCCATGAGAGATGCATTATTTTCGCCAGGTAAAGAACAGGCAAAGGACAGATGAAGAACTGGTAAAGGACAGGCAAAAAAAAATAACAGACAAAGGACAGGTAAAGAACATATTTTACAATCTAAACTACAGGCAAAGAACAACAGTTAAAGGATAAGTAAAGACAGATTAAGAATAGATAAAGAAAGATAAAGGACAGGTAAAGACATATAATGGACAGATAATGAACAGGAAAGAGCAGGTACAGGACAGGTAAAGAAAAGGAAACAGAATCGTAAAGGACAGATAAAGAACAGGTAAAGGACATTTAAAGGCATGTAAAAGACAAGTAATCAAAAGATAACAGACTGGTAAAGAATAGGTACAGAACAGGTCAATTACAGGAAAGAACTGGTAAAGAACAGGTAAAGTACAGGAAAGAGCAGGTAAAGGACAGGTAAAGTACAGGAAAGAGCAGGTAAAGGTCAGGTGAAGAACAGGAAATAGCAGGTAAAGGACAGGTGAAGAACAAGAAAGAGCAGGTAAAGGACAGGTAAAGTACAGCAAGTAGCTGATAAAGGGCAGGTAAAGTACAGGAAAGAGCAGGTAAAGGACAGGTGAAGACCAGGAAACTGCAAGTAAAGGACAGGTAAAGTACAGGAAATAGCTGGTAAAGTACAGGAAGGAGGAGGTAAAGGACAGGTAAAGAACAGGAAAGAGCAGGTAAAGAACAGGTAAAGTACAGGAAATAGCAGGTAAAGAACAGGTAAAGTACAGGAAAGAGCAGGTAAAGGACAGGTAAAGTACAGGAAATAGCAGGTAAAGGACAGGTAAAGTACAGGAAAGAGCAGGTAAAGGACAGGTAAAGTACAGGAAAGAGCAGGTAAAGGACAGATAAAGTACAGGAAAGAGCAGGTAAAGGACAGGTAAAGTACAGGAAAGAGCAGGTTAAGGACAGGTAAAGCACAGGAAATAGCAGGTAAAGAACAGGTAAAGTACAGGAAATAGCAGGTAAAGGACAGGTAAAGTACAGGAAAGAGCAGGTAAAGGACAGGTACAAAACAGAAAAGAGCAGGTAAAGGTATGGTAAAGAACAGGAAAGCAGGTAAATGGCGGGAAAAAGTAGATAAAGGGTACGTAAAGGACATATAAAGAAAAGATAACGGACTAGTAAAGAATAGGTATAGAACAGGTAAAAGAGAAGCAAAAAATATATAAAGAACAGGTACGGGACAGATAAAGGAAAGGTACAGAGCGTGTTTTCACTTAAGTTACGCTGCCATGCAAGTGCCTGTACACAATGAAACAAAGTTATGTTATTGTTCTTCCCTGTTTAATTATTCTTTCTCATACTAATTCAGAATTGTGTGTGTTACTTCACATCGCTAATTTACTGTAGCAGATTATACCCTATTGTCTTCATGTTAGCATTTATTGCATGCTGCAGCCTGCTCCCTCACCACATTGGCGACAATAGTGACTTTTGCCAACTTTGAGATTACATTAGGTTCGCAGATATACGACAACTGAAGACCTCCAGACAGTTTGTGGGCGGGGGGGGGGGGGGGGTGTTGATGCCCAGGCATAGCTATGTGTGCCTACATCCAAATAAGCTCAGACTACAGAGTTAGGGGTATGTGTGGCGGCATGGTGGTTATATGGTCGAATCCTCATTAGGGTTGGAATATTTGTTGTTCCTGTTGTAATTTACCTATGCTAAACTGGAAGGTCTGCGTAACCGTAGTACTTAATACGCTTGTGTTTAAACTTCCGATACGCTGATGGTGGGGTAAGGTGTTAAACCCATATACCGGCCAGTTGGATATCAATGTTAACTTCTCATTTATAAATCAATGGCAAACTATTGAAATCAAATTTGCCAAGACCATCAACATGGGGTTGACTTTAATCACAAAGTTCTGTAAAGGACCTGCAACATTTTGTAAATGCTAAAATTGTGTACCAAGAAATGTTTTGTGAGATAAAAGCGACTGGCATGATATTGAAAACATCACCTATTCAGTACCGATTGTTCCATAAAAATATGAAGCTAGCACCATATATTCAATGCACCTGGCTGTATAGGAAAAGGTTCCTTCACGTTTTAATTACAGAGAAAGGCAGAGACCAAGAAACAGATGCATAGATTCTATCAGAGGTCAACTAATTTAGTTAGTTGCATGTCCTCTAGAGGACGTTGCAATCAATCTCAGGATTCATTATTCGCTGTTTGTGATTTACTAGGCAATATTAGTTCAATGGTTTGTTATTATTTTCTTAACGGCTGACGCCTTATACCACCGAAATTAACGCAAATAATCTACTTACAAATCACACGCAACTGATTTCTAGCCCTTGACTCAGTATGGCTGGGAATTATGAAACTTCGTGTCTTACTTACTATGTCCTAAGTCACAGGGCTGGTTCAAGGGTAAACTTCACCAGCACAAATTCAACATCGTCCATGAGATTCATTTGAAATACGATGAAAAAATGTCAACACCCACCTACGCCTAATAGCTAAGTTGTTTACAAACCATTGTCCATATGCAGAGGCGGTAATAGACAGAAAAGATCTAAACAAATGATGAGACCCGCACTTGTGAATGGAGTTGATAATTCGTCGCTTAAGCGTTATCTCAATGAAGTCATCGTCAATTGTAAACGGAAGTAAACATTGTTTTGTGAAAGGAGCTGATAGTTCTCAATGAAGTCTACGTCAGTTGTAATCGGGAGTATTGTTTTGGTAATTATTTTCCCAGGAGAAACATTGAAAGAGATTAGAGAGGGAAAAGGTGCTTGAGATTAGCTGTCAGTTGCACTAGGAGAGATAGAAGTAAAAATGATGACATTAGAAATAATATAGATAACACTCGCTTGGTTGAGTTTTAAAAAAGAGGCAACAAATAAAGTGGTATGTACATCGTGTCAGGATGATGACAATCACAACTGATGAAACTAGAATCAATGAAGCTCTGGTTAAAGAGCTAATGGAAATTATAGAACCAGACGAGTGGATTATATCACCAAGAAATGTAAAGATTCTGTCATAAAGAATCAGATGAACATATTATGTCACCAAGAACCAGATGTAAAGATTATATCAACAAGACTAAGATGTAAAGTTTCTATCATCAAGAATTAGATGGATGGACTATATCTCCAAGAATGAGATAGATAAATTATATCTTCAAGAATGAGATGGATAAATTATCTCTCCAAGAATCAGATGGATGGATTATATCAAAAGGAATCAGATGGACGGATTATATAAAAAATAATCACATGGATGTATTATATGAATGAGAATGAATGACAACCCATTTTCCATATGGCGTTTCTTAATTCATAATGAATATACAGCTGGGAAATGAAAGTTTATTTCAGTGTTTTGCTTTGTTATTATTGATAATATGTCTATGTTACTAGTGTAGGTTCTGCATGGTCGGAGGCCTTCTTGTTCTCCCCCCCCCCCCCCCCCCCCCGAGTTACTCGTTTAAACATGCCTGGGTTCACTAACATTAAGGTGATTGCCCTTGGTGGCAATGGTACACATAAACAAGTTCACGGGGTTAAAGGGGCAGTCCCCGGGGAGGGCTGAAAGTAAGGGTAAAACGACAAGTGGAAAACATTGTGGGGACAGTTGAGTTTTGGGTGCCCGACAGTGAGGTCGGCGGTCTGGTAAATCGAAGGATATTGGAGTTAGCGAGAGAACTCCGCGCTGGGTTTTTTCAGTGATAGGGAGTTGAGGCTAGACCCAGAGTGGGTTGGATTGAGTGAATTCGGGCCAGGAGAGTTGCTGGTTAACTGCGGTGGTGGATGAGATTAAGTAGGCCTTGAGAAGGCAGTGTTATTCGAGTGTTCGGTTGTGATGGAGATATATTCTGAGAGAATTATTGTTCCTGGATTTATATGTTGTGTGTTTCCGTGTTCATTCATCATTAAAAGGAAATTATGTGCGCAAATTCATTCTTGCTCACTGACTGGTGGATGTGTGCTGCAGTGGTGACTTGTGGTGTGAGACAGGTGGCTAGCTCAGCTTCCACTCTGCAGTGATATAGAAGGAGTATTAGGATCTAGACAACGACCAATCTCATTCTGTTGCAAAAGAGCTTGTGTCACTCGTCAATGGCTTCTCTTAATTTCTACGGGATGATGCTGCTTAATAATTTCCAAGGAACTGACAATAACACTATTCCTCTATAACTTTGGATGTATAAACCAGTTTGCACAAAAGCAAACGAACTATACAACTGCAGCAGGGGTAAATAAACACAACTGTAAATTTTGCCATTGACATTGTAATAACAGAGAGTGCAAATAAAGGACTCCCTTGAATATCAAGGAAACAATAACATTAGTTATATTAAAGACAATGGTGACACCAAAATGTGACAAAGAAATAGAAGGAAAAATTCTTAACCAAGTGGATAATTTTAAATACCTAGGGGCAATTAATACCATCTGATGGAAGATGTAAAATAGAGATTAAAAGCGGAATAGTGCAAGCAAACGCCGCATTTTAGAAAATAAAGAATATCTTATGCAATAAGTCACTATCACTGAATGTAAGAGAGTACTGAAATGATATATAGAACCAGTTTTGCTGTATGGCAGTGAATCTTGCAATGCACATAAACAAATTAAGAAGAAATTAGAAGCACCAGAGGTGTTTCTCCTGAGAAGAATGTTGCGAATTCCTTGGACTGCCAGAGTAACTAACAAGGACTGTCTGAAATAGGCTAATGAAACTAGAACATTATATACAACAATAAGAAAAAGACAAACAGCTTTCTTCAGTCATGTGATGAGAAGAGAGGCATTGGAGAACATCGTGACAACTGGAAGGATCGAGGGGAAGAGAGGCAGAGGCAGACCAAGAGAAATGATACTAGATGGATTGAGACGATGGCATGGAGGAATGTCATCAGCAGAGTTGATCCAGAACACCAAAGACTGAGATCTGTGGAGAGCCATGAACGCCTACTCCAGCTGGTAGGACACTTGATGATGATGATGATGATGATGATGATGATGATGATGATGATGATGATAATGATGATGATGATGATGATGATGATGATGATGATGATGATGATGATGATGATGATGATGATGATGATGATGATGATGATGATGTAAATTTTGCCGAAACCACACTCAATGACATTTTTTTACCAACACACAAAACGATAAAGACCATCTCCCTTCAGTGATAGATCATGTCAATAAGGGATTAACTTGTTTTATATAGCACGGGACTACTCTTTCCTAGTGTTGTCGACCAACATTTTGTACTGCCACAGCAGAGAATTAATAAACATTTATAGACACATAAACATATTAATAGACATTTTACCGCTGATTATGAAAAAAAAATAACCAATTAATTCACCGTTGTCTCATATACAATTCACTTCAAGGTATATAGTAGGTGAGACTGAGGCAGTGATGGTAAAAGATCTGAATGTCTGCCTCAATTATTCTGTGACCATAATGTCTTTCTTGGAAACCCGACACGACCTCGGGTTACCAGAGTACTACACTGGGAAGGCGAAAGCGAATTCGACCCACTCTCGACAGGAAATCGCAAACCAGACAGAACAGTTTCCATTACTACCAAGCCACAGTCGGAATGGTATGCGCTAACCTTGAAGTGACAGAATAAAACAGCAAAAGGACAGGTAACAGAAGGGAACTGCCTCAAAACTAGACGAGAGAAGGAGGTGAAGCGTCGCGACGAAACCCGAGGACAACACCTAAGGTACTAACACCTGGTTGCTTCTCAGGCCTCCAAGTTTAATAACAATACATACAGTGCTGAGAAAAGCCTCCTGACCCAGAAATCAGGAGGGAACAAGGGCGGGAAATTGTAGGGAAAATTTAGGGGCTACTGAAGTCCTCGCTAGGAATTATTCAGCTCAAACAAAGGGAAGACCAATGTGAGATACTCGAGAGAGTCAAAGAAGCGAGTTCGTTCAGGATTGTTACAGTGAATCACAATCAGATACGAGAGACGGTCTCTCTCTCTCTCTCTCTCTCTCTCTCTCTCTCTCTCTCTCTCTCTCTCTCTCTCTCTCGCTCTCTCTCTCTCCGTCTCTCTCCTCTCTCTCCATCTCCTCTCTCTATCTATCTCTCTCCCTCTTCCTCTCCATCTCTCTCTATCTATCTATCTCTTCATCTCCCTCTCCATCTCTCTCCCCCCCCCTCTCTCTCCTCTCTCTCTTCTCTCTCTCTCATCTCTCTCTCTCTCTCTCTCTCTCTCTCTCTCTCTCTCTCTCTCTCTCTTTCACGAACACTTGATCAAGTTCGCACAATTCGCTGAATTCTGGACGCATGTTTTAAAATGACCTGGACTCTTACGTCGATCCGACCTAAATTGAGTACCAGAATATGTCCAGGGAAGTCATGCCATTGATCATGATATTGTCCATCGAGTGCCTATTGTCATCTACTGCCTATAGTACCTTGTGATGTAGGACAGGGAACTCTTGAGCCTGGGGAATTAAGGCCGTCAGGCTAGTGCAGTCGCCGCGAACTATGCAGGTTAGAATTTTCTGTTTGCTCCCGACAGAAAAACAAAAAAAAATACATCCACACCTTACCGAGGATTCTTCTTCTTCTGCGTTCATCCGGAGTTTGTTTTTTTTTCGGATGTGATTGCGTTGTGTCTGTTTACAGCAGAGCTGCGTTCTTGCGCCGTTAGGCCGACACATCCGACTTCTGCGGGCATTTGTTGACCGGGTTAACCTTCCCGGGTACCGAGGATTCGAACCCGGGTCTCCCGGCATTCTAGCCACTCGACTAGCTCATCGAGTGCCCATTGATCTTTAAAAATACTGTCCTAGCACCATATATCGAATACGCCCAAGGCGTGTAAAAGAGTCAAATGAAGAACAGTTCTTTATGATTATTGTTCTTCTTAGCATTCTACGAGGAAACCACATCTTTTATTACCTAGAGTTTCTTTATAATAATAGAATTAGGAATGTATAACACTTAACTATTTAACGTTTCAAATTTGATAAATGTTATCTTCTTCTTGATGTTTATTGTATGTGTTGCCATACCTGCATCTTTGTACGTCTTTCAATCACTGAAGGTCTCAACGCTAGCTGCCTAAGGTGAAATCACAATATCAACATAATCATAAGTGTATTACGTTCACTGGTGCCATATGTGCACAAACTATAATTAAACAATTAAAATACTGTGCCAGAGTGTTTAGCTTACATCGACTAACATAAATAGATCACATCACACACAGCTCATTGTTTGGTGTAAATGAAAAAGTACTAGTCGCACCTAGGCCAGGGAAGCCGGCTCGAATATCTTCGGTCATTGAATTACCAACAATGGTGACACAATAAAGGAAATTAAAAGACAAATATCTATTGCTCTTCAAAGACTAAAACAACTGAATAAATTATGGAGTGGGACAGATACAACTAAAAAAATTATATTTTTAAGGGCATGCATCTTTCCCATTGCAACATACGCCTGTGAGACCTGGACACTTACTAAACAAGCTGAACAGCGCATAAATGCCTTTGAATATAAATGTTACAGACGGGTTTTCAGAATATAATGGACTAAGAAAAGAACAGATGCATCCATACTTCAAGAGCTGAATATTGAAGAAGGTTGGCTATTAAAGACGATAAAACAAAGAAAGTTGAAATATTTTGGTCACTTGAAATGTCATAAAATTTTGGAGAGAACAATAATGGAAGGGTATATGCCTGGGAAGAGAGGAAGAGGAAGGCCAAAGAGAAGATGGGTGCAGGATGTGTCGGATGATCTCCAGATGGGTGTATCGGACGCGGGACATTGCTTGTGATCGAGAGGTTTTCCGGAAGGTTGTTATGGGAGCGAAATTCTGCAAGGGACATGCTAGTGAATGAATGAATGAACTAGTTGCACACACGCCGTGATACACTTCCTTTTAATTAGAAATGTGTCCCTAAGCAGTTTATTGCTATGGGTCTGTGAAGTGATAATGCCATTACATTTTGTAGGCCTGAATGCACGGAGGAATAGGTGACCAGGCTTTCCTTCGGTTAGCAGTCAATGAGCCCAGGCATCAAACCCTCGTATGGGAGGTCAGCATGGCCGAATGGATAAGAACGCGTGTTCTTAAACATCCTGTGTGCTGATGCTGAGGTAAGGGGTTCAACCTCTACATCAGACAGTTGGACTACAATGCTGACCTCTCTTCCTTGACTTGGGCACATAAATTACATGTACCTCGGAAGTCGGAGTGGGTTCGTCTGATGGCGAGGGACACGGTTAATAGAAAATTCAGTCCATCACTACTAGAAGTATGGACTATACTTGGGTTAAAAGCGAGCGAGCGCAATTTAAAAAAAAATAACCTCGTTGCTTTGCGCATAATAGTTGACGTAAGTGTGTGGTCTCTTCTGCCATCATCTGTTATTGCACGTGACAGACTTGAGAAACTTGTTGCATGTTCAAGAATATCTTAGTCTAAACTTTTCATTGTTGCCTTCTTTAAAAATGGATTAACCCTTTTTGTTCCAACCACTTGTTACATTGACTCATTCCGTTCTACCTATTATTGAATACAATTTGGTGGAACTGCGGTACAGATGTGAAAATGTAAACAATATAAAATGACACAAAGTATTGCAGCTTTACATAACAGAATTACGACACAAACAGGACGTTGCGGCGATTAGCCTACATTAGCAAACAAACACATACACAAAACACAACATATAGTAACGGAGATCTTCTGTGACTACATTAAGACGGGACGACAAAATTGAGAAGAATATATAGATGAAAAATGAAAGCAATGAAGAGAAAATAAAAATTGGAAAAAATGTTCCTACTTATCTCAGAATTCCGAACTGTGTATAGCGTTCATTGCTTTCGTTTTTTCATCTTTTTATTCTTCTCATTCTGTCGTCACGTCTTAATGTAGTCGCAGGAGATCTCCGTGACTGTATGTTGTGTTTTGTGTATGTGTTTGTTGCTGATGAAGGCTAATGGCCGCAACGTCCTGTATGTGCCGTAATTCTGTTATGTAAAGCTGCACTACTTTGTGTCATTTTATATTGTTTACCTATTACTGAAACTCCTCTTGTTTGAGAGTCTGTTCACGGGAACATACTGTAACAGTTAGACGGAGGTCAGCAAGGCTGAATGGGTAAGAGAGTTCTTATACACCCGGTGTGCTAATGCTGAGGTAGCGGGTTCAACCCCTACAATGTCAGTAGGACAAAAATGTTGACTTCTCGTCCTTTACTTAGGGACATAAATCACAAGTACCTCAAAAGTTGGAGTGGGTTCGCCTGATAGCGAGAGACACTGGTAATAGAAAAAAGCGAATCAACATGCAAAAATCAGTTCAGTGCACTAGAAGTATTATCACGTGTATGGACGACGCTTGAGTTCAAACGAGCGAACGCAACAAAACAAAAACAAACAAAAAAAGTAGTATGATTATTGAAAACCAAGATAATAGAAACGTATAGAGAAGTTATGTGTATCAGCATTTCATCCTGGCATTGAATCCAGTGCCGCCCACCGGGCGCTGGAACGCAAATTATTCCTCCCCACGACGCTTGACGGCAGAAGTGGAAGATGATGATGATGAATGATGATGATGATGATTGAAATATACCACACGAATGGATACTTTCTTTACGAGAGCAGGACATGTGGAGGAGCATAATCCCTCACGCGAAATGGCAAGGCACTTGATGATAGTAATAACAGTCTATAGGCTCGCATTATACCTTTCTATGCACAAAGAAAATGTAATATGTTTGTAAAGAGGTGAGGTTTTCATCTGACCTTTTCTCTGGGTAATGTTCCCTTTACGAAGAGCACTTACGCCCTTTAGACAGGGAGCGCAGAGAAAACCCCTAGGGCCAGACGACATGTTGTTTACATATCCGGCATCTAAAACGATAAATTGTCTCTAGTGTGAAGCTGATTCCGAAGGCTAAGCAATAGCAGGAAATCCGTGATTCGTTGGGATCGAGTGTTTGTGTGTTGGGGGGATTGTGGGGGGTTGGGGTTTATGCATGTTTCCTTAACTTTTAAATGGTTAATCATACGTTTGATGAAATTAGTTTTTTTTTCTTGGAGCTTTTAATAAAAGATCTAGGTTTTTTGAAATTATTTTGAGGGCTTTGTGGGTTTGGGGTTTATGCATGTTTCATTAACGCTTAAGTTGTTTAAACACACGTTTAGTGAAATGAGTTTCTATTTCTGGGAATTTTGATCAAAAATGTTGGGGATTTTGAAATTTAATTTGAATTTCGGGGAATTTTCAAGCTATGCTAATTTTAGGCTATTCTCAAACTGTTGATTGTATCATTATCATTTGCCGTGCCGATAAGCGTGGGTGGTTATGTTTCGCCAACTCACTTGATCACCAGAGGCATGGGTCAGCTCCGTGTTATTGTGTCGACCATCCCCGTGGCCAAGCCATCCGGCATTTACTTCTTTGTCTTCCCATTGTTATCTTCCTCTCGATCTTGCCAGTTGTCACGAAGTTCTCCAATTTATATCTTCTCGTAACGTGACCAACAAAATTGTTACTGTCTAATTTCTCTAATCAGTTTACGATTTTCATTTTTTCTTGTAGGAATTGGTCATTAGTAATTCTGTCTGTCCATGGTATTCTTTGCATTCTCCTCAGAAACCACATTTCCACAGTCATCAGATGTTTTCAGCCTGTTTACTCATTGTCCACGCTTCACATCCATACAAAAACACAGATTAAATGTAGCACCTCAACACTTTTTTTTCTCGTTACAAATGACATCTTTTTTTCAGTATGTTTTCCATCTTGCTTTCCTTCTTAGCAGTGACCATACTGGTCGATGACCGTAGTCATTGTCTCACTGTTGTGAAGTTGGAGACCATAACCTACAACAACTATATGTTGGCTGTTCTTTAACTTCATCCACCACCTGCACACATGGCTTCACGGTAGGGTTGCCAGATGTCCGGCAAAAGAGGACATGTCTTCCTTTTTTTGACTAATATTCT
>JACEFZ010024244.1:0-21403 GCA_014155875.1 Cepaea nemoralis | reverse complement strand
CAGATCGAACCGATAAAATGCTTGCCTCTAAATCCATTGCAGAGACTCTTACTTCAGACACTTTCTGTAGTGCAGTAGGTATAAATCTCTTAAAACGCTAATTGACTTGTACGGCAGGCCAGCTATCTGCTCTTTTTGTTGTAACAGCTGTGATGTCGGTTCCTAGATCAATAAATAAAGCAATCAATTTGTTGTAACAGGCCGTATGCGAGGTATAGAGAAGGTGCAAAATGCAACATACCGCTACAGTGTTTGGTACCTAGTGCGACCCGTTACAGTTGAGGGTCGCGTATGTTTACTGCACGGCGCATCGGTCCAGATATGAAAATGTGGAGAGATCTCTAGATATAGGGGTCTATGAATATTAACTCTTAACCGCCGGAGAGTCATATTTGGGACTGAAAGAGAAGCCAGAATCACGTGTAGTAACTTGAGTGAAATCTTTGTTTCATTTTCCACCTAGTTATACTTTTATAAATTGTTTTCTCAACTTCTGTTTTTCCACATTTGTTCGTTTTGAACTCGGGCGCAGTTCATAAACGTACTACAACTAGTAGGTGCATTAAACTGATTTTGTGTGATTGTTATCTTTTTATATCACCAATAGCTCCCGCCATCAGACGAATCCTCTTGTTCGTATGGGATACTTGTAACTTACGTCCTCAAGTCAAGAACGGAAAAAAACATTTGAGTTCAGACAGACCACTGTGTGACATGAACCTACTTCTCCGCGATCAGAAGATACAGTTTCAACGACTTGTCAGTGTTCCGCAGATATTTAAAAACGTTAAAACTTTTAACATCCAATATATGTGCAAAACAAAGCAAACAGAAGAGCCCAGTGTTGACCAGACCAAATCTCTAAAGAATTAACTCCCTCTCCATCAAGAAAATTACCATGACAATGTATTTCAACATTTACCCTCTATGTGACAAAGCGAAGTAATAATGAGAGAGATCAGGGAGACGATAGAAATACTAATCGGAGGTTGTAATAAAAATAATATACGCTATGCAGATGACACAGTATTGGTGGCGGACAATGCAACAGACCTACAACAATTGTTGGTCCATTGTAGTAACGGAGAGTGCAAAGAAAGGACTCTCCTTGAATATCAAGAAAACAGTAACAAAGGTGATATAAATAATGGTGACACCAAAATGTGACATAGAAATAGAAGAGAAAATTCTTAACCAAGTGAATAATTTTAAATATCTAGGGGTATTTATAACACCAAATGGAAGATGAACAACAGAGATTAACAGCAGAATAGGGCCGGCAACAGCCACATTTAAGAAAATGAAGAGTATCTTATGCAGTAAATTATTATCAGTGAATGTAAGGAAGAGAGTGCTGAAGTGCTAAATAGAACTAGTTTTGCTGTATGGCAGTGAATCTTGGAATGCAAATGAACACATTAAGAAGAAATTAGAAGCAACAGAGATGTGGTTCCTGAGACGAATGTTGCGAATTCCTTGGAATGCCAGAGTAACTAACAGCGATTGCCTGAAAGAGGCTAATGAAACTAGAACACTATATACAACAATAATAAAGAGACAAACAGTTTTTTTGTTTGTTCATGCGATAAGAGGAGAGGCATTGGAGAACATCGTAACAACTGGAAATATCTAGGGGAAGAGAGGCAGAGGCAGACCAAGAGAAATGATGCTGGGCGGATTGAGACGGTGGCATGGAGGAATATCATCAGCAGAGTTGATCCAGAACACCAGAGACCCGAGATCTGTGGACAGCCATGAACGCCTACGCCAGCCGACACGGCATTTGATGACACACACACACACAGACACACACATATATATACATATATTCACAAACAACAGTTTGTAATTAACAGGAAATGGTTCATGTGGAAGTATACTCCTACAACTATGAAATTAATGCATATCTAAATCTGGAGACCACAGCAGGATTGCATGCATAAACTAGGCAGACACGATCAGACAAGGTCTACAGCGCCAGAAAAAGAAAAAAGAAAAACACTTTTGAAACAGAATCAAGATTCTCCCATGCTAATGGTTCACATAGGGCAGTGAGGAGTATTTTGAGTGATATTCACTGGCACAGGAGAGGGGCAATATGGGGACGACCCGTTGCCGTGAAGTTGGAACATCGACTAACTAACTAACTACCTAATGGTGAGCGATAGAGGGACATGCGCACAGTTTACATGTTTTTTTTTTTTTTTTTAACGATCGCACCCTTTAAACTAAAGCATAGTCCATACACTTGCTATTACTTCAGTGCACTGAAATTATTATTTTAGTGTGGATTAGCTTCTCCTATTACCAGTGTCCCTCGCCATCAGGCGAACCCATTCCAGCTTCAGAGATACTTGTAATTTTCTCCCCCAAGGCAAGACCAGAAGTGAACCGTTTAGTCCGTCTGTAGAGGTTGAACCCACTAACTCCGCATCAGCAAACCGGAAGTTTAAGAGCCCAGTTTTATTAATGCTACCCCAACTACCTGTTTATCAGAGAGAGTGGAAAAATATCTCACAGTGACACTCGAAGAGACACATTTCGGGAGTCGGTGATTATTTTAATTACACTCGTACACTTCATGAACCATGACGAAAGATAGGCCTACAGCTTTCAAATATTGAAATTCCGAACCAGGTCACGATACGTGCTCTAATGAATTAAGACGTCTTTTTCCGAACTCTTTCCAAATTTTTTAAACGTTTCAAGCAGCGTAGAACTATGTAAAGTTAGCTATTTTTACCAGGTCTGAAGTAAACACAATAAATGGAACTTTGCATGCATCAATACATTTTATGTATGACACTTAATATGTATGACGCACACGCAGCCATGAAACGTTTCATGCATGAACGGTTACTGAGTTGTCTGGAAACATATGGAGCGTGACAATGTCTTGGGACAGCACGCATGGGCAAGTTAAGATTTTAAAAAATAGTCTTATATGATTTTAAGATATTTATTGTCATTGCTTTTTCAGACACCATTATTGTGTAACTGTAATGGTGGAAAATGTCGAATATCTTGGGTCATTAATTACCAACAATGATGACACAATAAAAACAATTAAAAGTCGAATATCTATTGCTCTTCAAAAACAAAAACAACTGAATAAATTGTGGCTTGGGACAGACAGAGCTGCAAACATTATATTTTTAAGAGCATTCACTTTCCCATTGCAACATTCGCCTATGAGACCTGGACAATTACTTAAAGAAAGATGGACAGAGTATTAATACCTTTAAATATATGCTACAGCCCGGTTGTAAGAATATCATGGATACAGAAAAGAACAAATGCATCTATACTACAAGGTCTGAATATTGAAGAAAGTTGGCAAATAAAGACCGCATAACAAAGAAAATT
Organism: Cepaea nemoralis; assembly: GCA_014155875.1. Classification (NCBI taxonomy): domain Eukaryota; kingdom Metazoa; phylum Mollusca; class Gastropoda; order Stylommatophora; family Helicidae; genus Cepaea; species Cepaea nemoralis. Next base: position 18,037 of record JACEFZ010024244.1, on the reverse strand, counting down.
GAAATATTTTCGTCACTTGAAATGTCATGAAATTCTTTTTTTTAAAAGTTGCATATCCCTGACAGGACGTTGCAGTCAATACCAGCATTTTTCAGCTGCTGTTGATCTTCTTGGCAAGATTAATCTCAGTAGTTTGCCATTGCTTTCTGAGCGACCGGCTCACATGCCCCGTAAGTAATCAAAGCGACGCGATCCGCTGACGAATCTCGCGCAGCTGTGTTCCATGCGTGGATATACAGGATTTCGGAGAGCGTTGTTAAATTCCTTCGCCAGGGAGACCGACCATGAAAGTTTGGAGAAAACAATAATAGAGGGGTATAAGCCCGGGAAGAGAGGAAGAAGAAGGCGACAGAGAAGATAGATGCCGGATGTGGCGGATGATCTTCAGATGGGTGTATCGGACACGGGACATCTTGCTTATGATCGAGAAGGTTTCCGGAAGATTTGAATTTGAATGTAATTTGAATTTGATTTGATCTTTATTTTCAAAAGGTAACAAATTGAACGCATAGGCCCGTCTTACATTCGGCCCTTCCATACACTCATCTTTCGATCATCAACAGTGCATGATGCATTCACATATGAAAAAAAAACATTGTCAAATGAATGTTGTAAGCATAAACAATGCATATTCTCATGTTATGTTACACATCCCCCCTATCACACACACACACACACACACACATCCCGCACCAACCCACACAAACATCCCACACCTACTCACACATCACCCACCATACCCACACATCCCCCTCCCACCAGACATCCCCCACTCATCCCTCCATCCACTCACAGATCCCGCAACCAACAAAGACACCTCGAACCCACCCACACACACATCCCTCACCCACCCATACGCATCTTTCCACCCAATCACACATACCCCAATCCACTCAAGCTCACCCACACACTCACATGCTCCACCCACCCTACAACCACCAACCACACACGCATACCCCTCATACACGCACATCCCACAACAACACACACATATCCCTCACTCACTCACATATCAACCACCCATACCAACACATATTTCCATCCACACACACATTTCCCCGCCCACCCACACATTTCACAACCATCCACACACCCAAACAACCACACACACATCCCCCACCGACACACATTCCGCCACCAACACATACATCTCCCACGCAAACACACATCCCCCACACACACATCCCCCACCTACCAACACCCACATATCCCTCACCCGAAGACGAAGATTGTTATTGGAGCGAGGTTCTGCAAAGGACATGCTACTGAATGAATGAATGAATGAATGAATGAATGAATGAATGAATGAACGAACGAACGAACGAACGAACGAACGAACGAACGAATGAATGAATGAATGAATGAATGAATGAATGAATGAAAGAATGAATGAATGAATGAATGAATGAATATTAATCACTTTTTGTAATTCCCTTTCCAGCCCTGAAAGAATTCATCATAAAATAGATGAGGAAGTAGCTGAAGAACAATTTGGGTTCCGCAAAAACAGCGGCAACAGAGAAGCAATTATCTGTTTGAGGATGTTAATTGAAAAATATAGAAGTTCAAAAAGTATATATGTTTGGTTTATAGACTACAAGAAAGCATTTGATAGAGTACAACATGAACGACTAATTACGTGCCTTCAAGATATAGGAGTAGACGGAAAGGACATCTGGCTTATTAGTAACTTGTACTGGGAACAAGTGGCGTCTATTAGATGCGGAAATAACTATTCGTCGCCTCTTCAACCTATACACAGAAAGCATTTTTAAACAAGTTGAAATGCCTGGACTTATCATCAATGGAAGAATCATAAACAATCTTAGATATGCTGACGATACCATGTTACTAGCAGAAAGTGAGCAAGAGTTACAAGACCTAGTGGAACAAATAGGCACAGTGCAGAATGTGGCTTAGATATTAACATCCAATAAATAAAAACTATGATAATTAGCAGTGAAAAGGAAAGGTCATCAATGAACATCACAGTAAACGGGCAGATACCTAGAACAAGTAACAAGTTTCTCCTATCTTGGACATATAATAACAGACGATGGCAGAAGTGAAATAGAAATCAAAAAGAGAATAGGAATGGCTAAAAATGCTTTCAACGGCATGAAATCAGTATTGACATCTAGAGAGATTAATAATGCATTAAAAATGACTAATTGTCAAATGCTACGTATATTCAACGCTACTGTATGGCGCGGAAGCCTGGACATTGAACAAGCAACTAGAAAGTCGCTTAGAAGCCCTGGAGATGTGGATATACAGACGAATATGTCGTATTTCATGGAAACAAAAACAATCAAATGCAGAGGTTCTAGAAAACCCGGGAATGAAGAGAGAGTTGATGAAAGAAATAAATAGGAGGCAAGTGAAATTTTTCGGCCATGTTAAAAGACATGATACTCTTATAAAAACCATACTGGAGGGCAAGGTTGAGGGCAAGCGAGCAAGAGGTAGACAACAATACAAGTGGGAAGATAACATCAAGAGATGGACGAACATCAGCCTGACAGAATGTACAGTCAAGGCAAGAGACAGACAGTGTTGGAGATCCATTGCAGCCAACCTTCATTGTGGAGACGGCACCTGATTGATTGATTGATTGATTCCAGCCCTAGCCAATGTAGGATATATTTATGTGGCAATTCGCCTGTCAATAATACTGACTCCATGTGTCAATATATTCCCATTCTAAAGCATTAAATACTATGCTTGTTTATGTTCTAGTCTCTTCACCATAATGAAATGCAAGCATTTTTTTTTGTTCGCATATCCTTTACAGGACATCGCTGTCCACATCAGCATCTTTCAGCTGATTGTTGAATTCTTGGCAAGATTACGCTCTAGTAGTTTGGCATTGCCTTCTGGGCGACCGGCTCACATACCCCGTAAGTTACCGACGCGGAGAGAACCCCTACCGATTCTCTCGCACGTCAAGTTACTCACAACAGTATACGGGATTACGGAGAAAGTCTGTAACGCCTAGACCACTGAGACCGACAAATGAAAGAACAGCACCTGACAATATTCAGTGGAACAGATAACAGATAACGGATGGGTTGTTTCTTGACCATGATGTTATCCTTTGAAAAGGTGATGGCAATGTGCCTAGAGACACAAGAAGTGCCTTGTGATTCATATCGAAGGCTAATGGGCGGTGTTAAGTTCAGGAGTCCCTGGCATATGGGAATGGAGGTCGAGGAGGTCATTGCGGCTTCACGCTGGCTGGAGGACAAGCAGCTCACATATCTTGATTGTAACGGACCGAGTGCCGGTCTCCCTGGCTTAAGTGTTAGCTACGTTCTCCGTAATCCCGTTTATCCACGCAAGCAAACGCAGCTGCGCGAAAATCGATAGCGGTTCTAGCTGCGCCCGTTAGTTACGGGATATGAGCCGACCGCTCAGAAAGCTATGTCAAACTACTAAGCGTAATCTTGCCAAGAAATCAACCACAGCGGTAACATGCTGGTGTTGACAGCGATGTCCTGTAATAGGATATGCGGGGGAAAAACGGACCGGGTGGCTAGAATGCCAGATTCTCCTTAGGGAGACCCGGTTTCGAATCCTCAGTAAGGTGTAAAGTTTTTTTGTTTTTTTTTTCTGACTGGGGAAAAAAAAGAAATCTCTAACCTGCACAGTTCGCGGCGACTGCAATAGCCAGGAGGCCTTAATTCCTCAGGCTCAAGATCCCCCTGCCATACACAGCAAGATAGTTAGTTAGTTAGTTAATTTGTTAGTTAGTTAGTTATTTATTTAGTTAGTTAGTTAGTTAGTTAGTTATTTAGTTAGTCAGTTAATCAGTTAGTTAGTTAGTTAGTTAGTTAGTTCGTTAGTCAGTTAGTAATGTGACAGATAGAAAAGAAGAGGTATAAGAAGGAGAGAGGAAGGGAGGAGAGAGGGAGAAGGGAAAGAAGAGGATGAGGAAAATGATATAAATAAGTGTGAAGCCTAAAAGTTCGTTCCTCAGTCGAACTCTGCCTACTACGCACTACCTCTTGATAATAAGGAAAGATGGAGAGAGAGAGAGAAGGAGGAAGAGGATGAGAGTAAGGGATACGACAGATTTAGGTTCGTGTCTCCGCGTGAGAACAATAGTTAATTATACTATTGCACCATCAATGTCTCGTGGTGTATGTTATCAGGTTATAGAGAGATGTACAGCCCACCTCACAATGTCTCTAAACTACTCTAATCTACACAATCTCAGACTGACAAGTCGAAATAAAAGGACAACTCAATCATATATTTATTTCCTTCTGAACAGTAACAGAGTGACAATCTACAACATAATCGCATAGAGTAATCAGTACATGCATTGCAGACACATCTATGCATAATCGACTCCAATAACAACACAATACCGCATGACGTCACAAGGGGGAGGTAGATAATATAATAAACTATGCAACCGGATGTTAGGGAAATACTACCTACAATCACCTACTAACTGCATCAAGTAAAGAACTAAAGCTAGGATTTCCACCGGCCTTTTGTCTATCTCGCAGTAACCGTTCTGCAGGCCTATAAGTGGCCCATTTACCTAGTCCGAATACCCATTGCTCCATAGATTGATCCATCAATCCATATACCCAGGGAGTTAATTCGCTCCCATCCAACTTGTTCAGCGGGTAACTGTTTATTCAGCTATGCCCGGTATGTCTAGGCAACTCCAGTTTACCCAGGCAATGCCTGAAACATTATAAAACAATACCCGTGAGTTTTATGTCAAAATAAACTTTAGTCTTTCACTACCTACAAAGTCCTTAACATCTATCGCTTCTTTATCTATACTAGTATTAGTATATCTTAGCCATAACATAAATTAAGAACAGTATTGTAAACACAGTAATCTATCGCCTACATATATGTAACTAACATTATTATTTCCGATCTCCCAACGCGCCGCCTACAGCCGACATTAAGTATTTAACCATTTACCCGAAGATTTGAACTCGCTGCCTGTACCCCGCAAGGCCGACTTTTCGCCACCTTAACTACACAGCAGCAGAAACGCGACCTCCTTTCACCTCGTCTAGCGAACAAAAGACCCGCATTCCTTTCCATACCGCTCTGTCCCTGGCGAGTATTGTCCTCTGGTCTCATTGTTTGGGTTGACCGAGTGATCGTTTCTCGTCTGCTAGTTTCAATCGTGTTTATATTCTCGCTGCACGGCTTCTGCCCTCATCGGTTCATACTTACTCTCTATGCCATGCCTAATTATCATTAATCTTGTAGTCTAATTGCTTAGTTTACATATACATATATAGTTTATCTACATTCTGCTTATCTAACCGATTAATTTGACTCCCATCACTCTATTTGGGCCATTTAAATATAGGTCATTTGAAGGACGTCGCATCCAATCCTGCTCCTTGTCGGGTCGTGGTTCCTTTAGCGGGGTAACGTTCAGTAGCTTGTCAATGCTTCCTTCCTTATACTGCTGTTATAGTTAGCTGGCTAGTTAGACGTGGGTCCTTTGCAGGACGTTGCACTCAGTTCTGACATTTGTCGGTCGTTCATTATTACGCGGTAAGTTCACCTACGGTAGTTTGCTATAGCTCTCTAAACTAAGATACCTGATTATAATATACAATATTACTAATTAGGTCTAAGTCTTACTTCAACTTACATTCAGCTTCTGCCGTCCCGTTGTCCTTCTGGGTTTCATGGTCGAAATATAATTGCTCTCTTCAGCCTCTCGTTTGTCGTGGATCCAACCAGACGTTTTCCAGCTATGTTTGACATTAGTCTCCTGTGTGATTCCGATTGACCTTAGTCTCCTATGTGATTCCGATAGCAGTGTCTCTGGCTAGTGGTTGTCCTATCTGACGTTAGCCATCATCTGCAACTAATGAGCGGTTTCCTTAGCCAACAGTCCTTCTCAAATGGCTTGCACGCCATTTTGTGATCCTCGGAATTTGCGTTCCACTCCATCAGGTTTATCTACCTGGAATAAATGGTTCACAGATCCTTGACCATCTGCTTTTCTTCGGCGGTCCAGACGAAACTGTGATATGTGCATCTTTTCCGTCTTTAATACTGCCTCTCCATCTTCCTGGACACTAAACAGCCTGGGATATGGACATCACCATCGCCGAAGTTCCGAACCTATACCTCCTGGGCTGGGCGGTCGCCCAGCCCTCGGCCCACTCGGCCCTGTTGCTAAACCGTACTCTTGCTCGTTCCACACTGTCCAAACTGACTGGATCCAAAGTATATATCACCTCTTGAGTTGGCCCCTTTCTTGAATCACGTAACGTCGCTGTCCCTTGTCATCCAATCAGTACCTCGCGTACCCTGCTTAATTTGCATCTTATTATTAATCTAACTCCCTTCACCCCGCTACGACCTTGTTTTTGAGTTCATATTCCTTGTTTGAGTTCATGCTCCTTGAGTTAGATTTCCCAGCTCAAGCATGTTCCCACTGCCGTAAATTATGCCAGCCTACGATGTATTTCTTGCCCCTTTTGACAGTTCCCGACAAAGCCTATGCTAAGTTTGGCTTCATGTTTCCTGAATTTCTTATTTCACTAACAACGAAAGGTAAACTGGCGGTTAGCAGGCCGTGTCCCAGTCAGTGCCCGGCCACTCATTATTTTTTGAACTTATACTGATCGGCGGAGAGACTTAGGCGGTATGTGAAAACCATTTTCCATACTGTCTCAGTAAGTTAGTTAGTTAGTTAGTTAGTTTAAGTAGTTAGTTAGTTAGTTAGTCAGTCAGTTAGTTAGTTAGTTAGTTAGTTAGTTAGGTATTAGTTAGTTAGTTAATTAGTTAATTATTCGACAGATCATCCTCATTGCACATCGAACCATACAGTCCATAAGTGCTCGGATCCCCTCCTCAGCAAATCCTGCAGCTTATAGCGGCTAACGACACCAGATCTGTGTTGGTTTATCAATCTTCTTTGGCTTCCTGCTGTAATTTGCTGTTCTTGCAGTCTGACTATGGTTGTAGATTCGCAGTCATCACTTGGTTCTCGCAAAAGTCTTATATCTCGTAGAGCATTCAGAATGTCAACCTGGTCCATGGCGCGTCCGCCCTCCACATTAGCCTTACCTGCGAGCTTGTCAGTCCACTCATTTCCTTGTACTCCCTCATGACCTGGCACGAAGATGAAACTCATCTTTGTCAGCCGAGACCGTTCCAGCGACCGCAATCACTCTCTTCGGATCCACCCAGTCTCATTGAGTCGCTATGGAAACATGCCCTATTGAATGTCTGTTTCTCGAGCCATGTTATTGCTTTACTTACTGCCATGACTTCCATAGCAGGCTTTTTGTGGTCTGAACAAAAGCACAAGAGTCCTTCACAATTCTCCATCCGGCCCTCGCCGTAAAGGCCTATGAGCTTCTCACATGTCGGACGACCGACCCATCTGTATATTTGACAGCATCACCGTCTAACGAATTCTCGAATATCAACATTTGTACTTCCGCCTCCACAGCAGCCGGATTTTTTTGTCTGCATTTTCTGCCTAGTTGGATGCAAACTAAAAAGGTCGTACAGAAATCTGTTGGCACTTGTACCCACTCCTCGCCAGGTTCTAAGTCTTCCAGTGAACACAACTGTTGAAGAATGTCTTCGACTTTACCAATCCACGACCTTCCTCTTTACAATCTGCCGCCCTTCACCTTCCTAATTTCACTAGGCAGTGGATGTTGTGTGTTTGCGTTAACTCTGAGGTAGGAACGTGATCTGCAAATTTGTGGTCTGTCTTCAATAGTTGACAAATGAAGACGGTAGCGCATTTCCCTGCATGCCGTATCTCTTGTACATCAAAGAATAATGCGCATAGCTTCATTTTGTATCCTTTCCATCCTTTCTATCAAATTACGGCTGTGAGTCAGGATCGCCATCGCATACTCAAAAACAGACATGACCAGCCCCTCGTATAGGAGGCATAGATGGCGCTGCTCACAGTTTGCTGCCGCCATCATCCGCATTGCAGCCAAACCCCGCTTAGCCTTTGTTATACCGCAAGGTGCTACATTGGCAGTAAGTGACATTAACGGACTCACATAGCATACTATTAAGAATGAAGTCAAGCAGGAATCGTACAGAATGGTATGTTTCAATTAAAAAAATCAAAGGCAATGGGCATCTATTGAATCTTTTCGTAAAGCCATGCTGGTATGGTGGGAAACGAGCAGACGTTCAGATTGGCTGGGTCTGTGCCGTTGGGTAGGCAATTGATGCGTGATGAATCATACGCGGTCAGGGCCCTTTAGGATCATGCGTATGGGGTCTAGGAACAGATAAATTATTATGACTTGGTGAGAATGATTCGGCTGGGAATGACGAGACGGTCTGGGCGAAACTCAGTATTCCGAGAAAAGGCCAAAAGGACACATAATCAGACTGATACTATTAATATTTGGTCTCTTCATTGGCTGTTTAAGATGAGGACGGAGCGCATTTAGGAATGTCCAGAGTGCTCTTGTCACAAAATGCCTGAAGGGTTCGACCAGGAGATGCGCAATTTGCCAGACTCACACCCATCTCTCAACCTACAGCGACGTTTTCAGTCAAAGGGGAATAATCCTAGTAATCTTTTACCCCTAAGGGAGGGGAGGACTATGCCCTTTTTGTCTGGAAGGTTCGAGAGATGTTTGTATGGGACTCTTGTTCCGGCCGAGCAGTCACAGTGACCTGGCTGGGAACGGGGGAACTGATTGTTGTTCTGGCCCAGCTGGCGAGAGGTTCTGCGTGGCTGCAGTTTAATATGAAGAAATGGTGCCCGGTGTCAAAGTACAGTTTAAAGACCGTCGACATTCAGTCCCTAGGTTGGACGAGGTCCCATACTTCGAACTGCATGACCGAATGAAAGGTAAGAGTGCCAACATTCTTAAATCGGTTGGTTCCGGAACCGCGATCACCCGAGGTTGAATATTGCATAAAGCGACGGTCACCCGGAAGTCAAAGGTGCGCCTGTAATTTCCCCCATCAAGCAGGCTTGTTGATATGACACAATTTCTGGCCTGTTTCGAACAGTCTGAACTGTCGTGAAGGACAGGCATTGAACGCCTAATCTCGCCCGCCACAAATGGTTGAGGGAAAATTAGGATTGGCCTAATTAGCAATGTGAGTGCACTCCTAGGCCGCCTTTGAATTCCGTCGTAGTCTACACAACCGGAAGTCGGTGGGGGCGTAACTAAAGGGTATCGTATGAGATATCGGGCAAATCGGCCAGACAAGACGAATCTCGTGGGAATGTCCTCTATCGAATCGGAGGTCATGTGAAAGATCCCGCGTGGGTCGAAGTTCGCATCTTTTGGCGGGGCGACTACTGGTTTTTCTTTGCTTTCCTTGTACACTTTATGGTCTAAGTCTCCTTAACGGACTACCATCTTAATCTATAGTGGGTTCCTGCGAGGAGGACAAAAAAGGAGGGAAAAGAAAGAGGAATGATGCGACATGAATGTTCTGATGGTTACAGGGCTGATGAACTGGGGAGTGCAGGACTACCTGGGAGGGGCTGGGGGGTTTGCCAACGACCATCCTTCAGGGCTATATTGCCTATGGGTACTGTGGACCATCTATCCTTGTATGTCATTGGAAGGCTTCCCTGGGGGAACTGGGGTGCAGACACTCGTGCCCAATTACCGTGGGTTCACTCTATCCCCAGTCCAGGGAAACAGATGGTCCATTCTGCTGCTTGTCAGACCCCAGACCCTATTCTTCCCCTGGCCGTGAGGCATGGCCTGTAATTGAACCACAACCCCTTTAGAGATGTGATTCCCTGTCTGAGTACCGGGAGGCGGTGTATCCCCATATGGTAGGTCATGGTCATGCGATTCTCACAGAGGGTTGTCTTTGTCACTTTGCCAGATTCTACATTTCTGACAGGAGTGATGGACAGTTGTTTAAACCATAGTCCTGTGCCAGCGTCAGCAGTCTGGACAGACCAGTCAACGTGAGGTGATCATACTACCCATCACCCGGTCAGTCGTTTATACCCTCAGAGTAGTTCCAGGATGAGTTATCCACCATGTTATGACGAAGGCGTCTGGGGCAAGTATGGTATTCATGTGATCGTCCAGCTGTGCCCCTGATTACCTACTCGACTACTACTCAACTTTGTGTGATATCAGACAACACTTAGTCCACACGAATTATGTTCTTGATTAGGAATTTAGTCATAGACAGTGTTCTGTTGGGAATCTAGCCATTGACAGTGTGCTTCTGTGAACATCAACTTAGAAGATGTGCTACTGTGGATATAGATAGTTTGGTTGGTGCCACTGTTGGGGAAGACATGAACTTTACCATACCTTGGGTGGCTGATAGAACTTGGTGCATTAGCCGAACTAACATTATATAAGTACGTCATACCTACGATAGAGGCATCTATCTGGTAGGATATGGATGGGAACTCTGAGTATCATTTAGACACGTACTCTGGTATCCTGGTGTCATTACACTGACTTGCTGTCAACTCGGAGGAGATGATATCTGACCGAAGACTGAGGACCTGCAGCGAGAATCTAAGTGACTTCCCATGTTATGTGGTGCTCTAACCTGTGTACGATGATGACATCCTTCCTGAGGCAGCCTCCACTAGCTCTGTCTTGTAGCGATTAGCTCACACCAGGCAGATCTACACTACAACCATATTATCTTCACTATTTTGTACAATACATTTTTTTTTTGAGTTTGTAGATACCAGAGTTGCGTCATTTGTTCAGGGCGATGTTTGAAAGGGAAACGTCCCTTGGTCGGTTGTGATAGAGATAAGTATCCAGAGACTGGTGGGGCGCAAATACATATAATATGCATTTGTGGCAAGCATCATCTTTATTATTATTTTCCTACAGTTTCCCTCACATACATTATCGTCTATAATTACGTGACTATACGAGAAATGACCACTTCCGTTTGCGAAACATTTTCGATAGTCATGTTTCAGTTTGGTTTGACAACAGTCTTGCCACTTATCATAGCTGTTGCCTTCGTTATATTAGTAGTCCGTTCAATATCCTGATGATGTTTATATGTATCGCATACACACTATTAGGGTGTCCCTTGTACATCCGAGATGTACATGATATCATTTATGCGCTCTAGTTTCACTAGGTGGCTCTTTGAGACTGTGAGCATTCCCAGTCCATACTCTACCACTGAAATTATCAAGTGCTGAAAAAGAGTGAATAGCATTTTCTGCTCCATATCGCCATACACTTCAGTGCATAGTGTCCCTTCTGAAATTTTTGACCCCTAATGGACATGCTTTTATCAAAAGTGATTTCCAGGTACTTTAGTCTGTTTTCTCTATTCACAGTTCTACCATTTATTGTGAGGCTTAGGAGGTCAGAATTAACAATCCTATTGTCCAGACAACACCACAAGACCAATGTTTTTTCTTGGTTAATGATAGCATTAATTTCCGTACACCAATTCATCACTTTTTCTATTGTCGCCTGCAGATTTTTAATTACTGTCCCTCCCCTGCCTGTATGTGAAAACGCCATCTGCACATGTTAGTATCCTTCCAGATCATGGTGCCGGAGAACCACTCTACGAACAAGCTGCAATCCATTTCACCAAACAAGGACAGATTCTCTTGTTCACAAGAACGTACATTAAAATATGACATCTGATTTTGTTGCACGTTCCTCGAGATCGAGTGCTGCCACCGCCGTCTATTTCTGTCTTGGAACCTTTCATAAATATCACAGGCAAAATTGGTTGCATTTGACCAAGTGTCTTTTCCTGGCCGGTAACTTCCGATGTCCTTCGAGGGGAACTTTCCTCTTTTTAAATATTCCATAAGCTTAACAGCAACGATCTTCTCCGGTACCTTGCCAGCAGTATTCAGCATTTAGCATTGAATAACCTTTGCCTAGTTTAGGAAGTGGTGTTAAATAGCTGTGAATCCAATCCTGGGGTACTGATAATGTCCTTATGTTCCGGTTAAAGCAACAACCATCACCATAAGTTCTGATCACTCGTATTGTGCTTTTTTTCCAATACAATTTTGATATTTTACAACTGTATATCTGTGGCTAAGGGCTTGCGAACGTGGTTTGTGAGCCCGTATACCCGGGTTCGAAACGCAGCGGTGCTGGTTTTATCGAAAAAGGTATAGGAGCCGGTCGTTCAGAAAGCAATGACAAACTACTGAACGTAAAATTTTCCCAGGAATCACGAACAGCGAAAATGCTGGGGTTAACTGCTACGTCCTGTGAAGGACATGCAACTTAATTTATTTAATTTATAATATCTTCGGTCTCCCTGGTCAAGGGATTAATGACGTTGTTCATTCAGAAAGCAATGGCAAACTACTGAACGTAAAACTTTCCTAGTACATCAACAGCAGCTGAAAAATCCTGGTGTGGACTGCAACGTCCTGTAAGGAAATGCAACATTTAAAAAAAATTATATCTTTACAACAGATATCTTTAATTGTAAATGAAAGTAGATCTCTGAGTCTCTGATGTCCCATCGTTCTGATCATCTGTGCTATGAATTTCTGCACGAACATAACCCACTTCTCTTTGTCTGTTGTCAAAGGCGAACCGCTATCTTTTAATATTGTACTTATTCTGGTAGAACGATCCTTCATTTGCATCTGTCTGTGCAATGTCCAGAATTTTACCAGTGTTTTATCTCCTCGGATGGTACCGATGCCAAGTTGCATTGGCTACTGCATTTCCCTTGGTCAACATCGGTGACGTGGAGAGGGGGAACTTGCTACTGGGCAACAGCTGAGCTCTGCATTTTATTGCCAAAGCTTGTACCATGAAGAAGCCACTTCATCACCGTGTAACATCGTGACACAACACGGAAAACAACAGTTACCGGTTATATGTCTTAATGCTCAATTGGCGTAGAGCATGACGCCAGGGGTTGCTTCACACGGTTGGAGAAATCATTCTCACAAGACAGCAAGAGCCCGCCTAAACTGGGCATTCCCCGATCAATAAGGTGCTGTCTCGCCACGTTTCAGCTGCCCCTGATGGTGTGTTGAGTTTAGAGACAAAATCCTGACACATGGCCCCGCAAATTATACAACTGGCAACAAGAAAAAAGAACGCAACAACCGACCCTAGGGCTGGGAACACGGAACGTAAGAACCATGACTCCTTGCATTTGAGATGGTCTCCGTGGCCAAAGGCTTGCGAACGCGGTTCGCGAGCCGCTTACCAGGCGTTCGAAACGCAGCCGCGACCTATTTGTGTAGCAGAGGGTGTCGTGTTGTGTTATAGCATGTTGGTATGGGAGCCGGTCGTTCAGAAAGCAATGAACGTAAAAACGTGCCTAGTACATCAACAACAGCTGAAAAATGCTGGTGTTGACTGCAACGTCCTGCAGGAGATATGCAATATTTTTTAAAAAATGAGACTGTCGATGCCCCTAAAACAGCAGTGATAAACAGCGAACTACTAATACTGGGGATAGACATTGTTGCCCTGCAAGGGATTCTCTATGGTGAAGTGGTCAAGCCGAAGGTTGATCATTCGATTCCGGGCTACATATTTCGGTTTGCTAGTGCATTTTTCTCCGAGACTCCTGGAGGTCGTCGCTGGAGCTACGGAGTTCGTGCTTTGTGCAACCCTTTCGGCAAGCCGCCTTGCAGAAAGAGACCTAGCCATATGTGATAACACTTGGTGCAATGAAGTTGATCCTCTCAACTTTTAAGACTTTTTTTTTTATTGTCCCCCTACAAGAGACCAGACTCTCAGAATCTGGAAATATCAAGGAGAGGGACTTCACTTTCTACTGGATGGCAAGTCGTGCGGAGAGACTAGGAAGCATGTGATTAACTTTGCTATGAGAAACAAGCTGCTAAAGTCCATCATAACATCAAGTGATGTCACTGAAAGAACACTGAAGCTCCAACTCCAGACAGAGCAGTCCCTGTTAGTATTACAAACGTTCACAACCCAGCACTAACCGCAGAATCAGAATATAAAGATACGTTTTATGACGACCTTAACAAAGTGGTCAATGAAACACCAGAGAAGCAACATCTGTTTATCTTGTGAGATTTCAACGCTAGGGTTGGCTCCGACCACAAATCTTGGCATTTATGTCTAGGACAGTTTGGCGTTGGGAAGATCAATGACAATAGAAAACGTCTCCTAGAGTTATGCAGCCATCATAATGTGTGCGTGACCAACACCTTCTTCGACACAAAACCACAGCACAATGTGTCATGGAGGACCCCAGATCAAAGAACTGGCACCAACTCGACCTGGTGCTCACTAAACACAGCAATCTCCGGAATATACGGCTAACTTGCAGCTATCGTAATGCTGACTGTGACACTCATTACTCATTTCCAGCAAGGAGAAGATAAAGCCGAAGAGACTGTACAGAAACAGAACAGAAGAAAGACCACGCATTAGCATCAGTTGGACCCAAAACAAAGAGGAGGTCAATAAATTCACACAGGCTCTGGTGGAAGTTCTGCCTGACCCCACAAAAGGAACTGCCAACGAGATATGGGGTCAAATGCGCGACACCATCTATAACACAGCACATCAATATTCGACAAGAAGCAAACAAAGTCAGCCGACTGGTGGCAAGCACACTCTGAAGAGATACTCCCAGTCCTAGAGATAAAGAGACATGCATTCTCAGTGTATAAAATATCATCATCAGAGAAAACATTGTAGGCACTGCGAACGGCCAGAAACAGAGTACAACAGACCGCAAGAAAATGTGAGAACAGGTATTGGCTACAGCTCTCTGCACAAATTCAAACTTGTGCAAACACTGAAAATATAAGAGGAATGTACGATGGCATCAAGCAAGCTGTCGGTCCATCCAAAAAAAACAAAAAAAACAACATGGCCCCTTTAGATCAACAGAAGGGGTAATCATAAAAGATCTAGCACAGCAATTGGATCGCTGGGTAGAACACTACTCGAGGCTATATCCAATGGAGAACACTGTCGGAGAAGAAGCTCTGGAAGTCATTTAACAACACCATGCATGCCCTGAATAATGAACAGTGCCTCACGGAATTCAGTAAAGCACTAGACACTCTCAAATCTGGCAAGGCACCAGGAAAAGATGGTATTCCACCTGCAATTTTAAAATGTGGGAAAGAAAGAATCATCCTAGAACTGTATTCAATACTTCAGCTCTGCTGGAAACAAAAATCAGTACCACAAGATATGAGTGACGCAAACATTGTTACCATTTATAAAAACAAAGGTGATAGAAGCTACTGCAACTACTATCGTGGCAATTCCCTCCTCAGCATTGCAGGCAAGATTTTCACTCGAGTAATCCTAAAAAGATTACACATTCTTGCAGAAAGAATCTACCCCGAAGCACGGTGCGTATGTAGACCCAACATGTCCACCATTGATATGATATTCGCACTCAGGCAGCTCGAAGAGACGTGCCGAGAAAAGGGGGAGCCATTATATATTTCCTTCATCGACCTCACAAAGGCATTTAACCCCGTGAACCTTTTAAGATCCTTGAGACGATAGGATGTCCACCCACCCTGATAAGTCTCGTGAAATCATTTCACGAAAACATGCAGGAAACCATTTTATTTGATGGCTCAACATCCCAGTCATTCAACATCAGCAGTGGAGTAAAGCAGGACTGCGTGCTTGCTCCTACACTATTTGGTATCTTCTTCGCCGTTCTCTTTAAGACGGCCATTTGGGACTGCCACTGAAGACCTGTTGGCAAACGTTTTAATCCATCAAGACTCAAGGCAAAGAATAAAATCAAATCAATATGCATTAGATAACTACATTTTGCAGACGATGCAGTACTGATTACACATGCAGCAGAAGATCTGCAACGGCTCATAGATCGTTTTTCAGCAGCCTGGGCTCACCATCAGCCTAAATAAAAATAAAATGATGGAACAAGATGCTGTTGCGCCTCCATAAATCCAATTTTATAATTATGAATTGAAGGTTGTCCATGAGTTAGCGTATTTGGGGTCGATAATATCTCGATCACCCGATCAGAACTCGATCACCAGAGTCGTGGATCAGCTCAGTGTTCCTGTCTCGACCACACAACGTGGCCAAGCCATTCAGGCTTTTTCTTCTCTGCCCTCCCTGCCATGATCCGGTTTATAGGATTACAGATCATGGCATCGTTCAATAAAAGTGTGGTCTGTACGAAGAGACCTTGCAAGGTTGCCCGCCACGAGCGTTGGTCACAAGAGCGTGAAAAGCACTCGGGACGCTTTGGCAAAAGGACAAAGCGTCACCTTCAAGATCAGGTGGACCTGAGCCACGGTCAAGTGTGGGCCTGGTTCTTGGTTTCAAGTAGCAAAGCCAAATACTGCGCCGCTACTGCAGTGTTAGGAAATATGGTGTTGAGTTGTTCTGTTAACTCGTAACGTTGATTAATTGCGGTTGTGTAAATGAAATGTATATAACCTAATAGAAGGTGAAAATACTATTCGAGTTGAGTTGCCAAGCTTTGCGTTCTACTTGTGTAAAGTTTGAGTTTGCTCAGAAGTAAAGAGTAACAGTTGCATATAACCAAGTGTAATATTGAGATGGTAACATCAGAGAGTCGCGGTGCTCAAATATAATATTTAATATTCAATATAAAGTTCACGGAGTTGAGCACAAGAGAAATAAATCACATATATAGTCAAAATGAATCATATTAGCTCCGAATGACACTAACAGTACATGTCGACGAATTTAGCTACGTATGACTCCATTTGCTCGGTATTGTATTATCAATGACTCCATTAACAAACACCATATAAAACCACGGAGCCCATCAGCAGTTCAACAACTAGTATTTATCTATCAGCCGCTCCGTGGCACTCTCCTTGTTCTCTTCCCCTCTATCTTGTCAGTTGTCACAAAGTTCTCCAATTTATTTCTTCTCATAACGTGACCAAGCCGGCTTCCTGGCCTAGAGGTTAGCGATTTTCCTCCGCAATCTCGTAAGTAACGTGACGGCGGTGAGAATCAGCAGTTGTTCTAATCGCGTCGGTAACTTACGGGGTATGCGAGCCGGTCGCTCAGAAAGCAATGGCAAACTACTGAGCGTAATCTTGCCAAGAAATCAACAGTCAGCTGAAAGATGCTGATGTTGACAGCGATGTCCTAGGATATGCAACAAACAAAAAATCGTGACCAAACAATTTTACTGTCTACGTCTAATTTCCCTAATCAGTTAACGATTGTATTTGTTTCTTGTAGGACGTGGTCATTGGTTTACTTGTTTATTTCTATAGAATGTTTAATTACTGTTCTCGGCATATGCACAGTATTTATTGTACCCTTGCCTTCTACAAACCCGCGTTGTTCTTCTCCTATTTCGGGTTGTCTTTCCTTCTTAACTCATTGCATGATAATTCTTAGCAAAATCTTTGTGATGTGACTCATTATACTAATTGTTCGATTTTGATCACACTCCAAGGTTCCTGATTACCATGTAACTCATTTTATATGTATCAATCTTAGAACAGGAAAACGCTTACAAGTCAAGTGTCTCACCGGTGTCGGTGGTGCACTTCTCTGAAGCAATGTGGGAAAATGGTTCTGATAAATATGTTGCATCTGGGATCATTATGTGGGAAGTTGACCTTATCCTGAGAATCATAGTTTCATATTTCTTCTTGATTTAATTTATACAAGTATTGTTTTTTTATTAGGAACTGCCTGAAGGTAGAAATGTCCTTCTTTTGTTTTGGACTGGGTCAATTCGCCGACTCACTTCTCCGGTTCCGTCACCCTGCTACTGAGTGAGTGCGTGGCGCGACACTGTGAGCTGTGAGTTTCGTGTGGAATGCTTTTGAATCTGCCCGAGGTGTTTTGGAACGTGACAGTAGTACTATAGGGTCTCTATCCCTCGCAATGAGACATAAAATACCTCATATTGAGACATGCGGTATGAGCCATATGAGCCATGTCTCATTCTCGTCTCATGTCTCATTCTCGTCTCATGTCTCGTCTATGCCTCATGTCTCGTGGTGGGTGGGTTGTGGCCTGCCTCATGCCTTCCAGCTCCTTCCTGCTTTTTTAAGTGTCAGCTGTCGTTTTTAATCAGAGCATCGGGGTTAACAAGATCAATTAAA
>JACEFZ010024243.1:0-21554 GCA_014155875.1 Cepaea nemoralis | reverse complement strand
CCCCAAGATAGAAGAAACTTGTTACTTGTTCTAGTTAGTATCTACCTGTTTACTGTGATGTTCATTGATGACCTTTCCTTTCCACTACTAATTATCATAGTTTTTCGTATTTTGGGTGTTAATATCTAAGCCACATTCTGCACTATGCCTGTTTACTTGTTTCCACTATAGTACGTTTTTGTTGTGTGCCCCAATATAAACATCCATATCTCAGTAACCAACTGAGGGAAAATTATGAGATTTAGTATCTGTTGTTTGTCCATCAAGAATGATGATGACCATTCATTTCATCCAGTGGGGTTGAAAGTATGGAGCCGTGGGTTCTAAGATGGCTGATAAGGCCTATTTTGGCTCGAAATGTTCTTTGACAATGTGGACAAAGAATGCTTGACGTTTCTGGAGGAGGATTTCCTGCAGTGGTTTTTCTGTCCTGCCTTTTCTTTACAGCTCTTGCAGTCCTGGTTGCCTCACACATGACTGCACCCTTGTGTAATGATGCACGCCACGAATTTCGGTCTCTGGCTGCAGTCTCCCAGGTGTCATGATGAATTCCAAAAGCATTCAGAGAGATTTTCAGAGTGTCTTTAAAGCGTTTCCTCTGGCCACCTTGGGAGCGTTTACCACAACGCAGTTCGCTGTAAAAAAATTCGTTTAGGGAGCCTGTGATCTGGCATGCGAGTCAAGTGACCAGCCCAGCGAATCTGATTCTTCATCAGTAGAGTGTGGATACTGGGCATGGACGCTCTTTCTAGGACTTCAGTGTCTGGGATCTTGTCTTGCCATTTAATCTTCAGTAGCTTCCTTAGGCAGACTGTGTGGAAGTGGTTTAATTTCCTAGTGTGTCGCTGATAAACAGTCCAGGTTTCACAAGCATATAGCAGTGTGGATAATACAACTGCTTTGTAGACTTTTAGCTTTGTTTGCAGGCTTATTCTAGTTTTGTCCCATACATTCTTGTACAGTCTGCCAAAGGCCACACTGGCCTTGGAGATTCTTGCATTCACTTCGTCATCAATTGTGGCAGCTTGTGACACAGTGCTGCCAAGATAGGTATAGTAGATAGATTTAGTATATAACCTTATCATTATGTTCATCCAACAAAAAAATGTTTGTTCTGGAGATTTTACAGCAGATTTCAAAGTTTGTTTATATGCGGTTTATAATTTACGGGTCTGAGATGAAATTTATAATTTTAAATGTATTACAACGTAGCCAGACAATCAGCGCTCAGTGTTGAATATTGTTCGTTTCTTCACGGGATTGGCCTTATGCTAACTACCCACGTTGCTTAAACTAGGACTGTTCATTCAGAGGTGTCTCAAAATGTGGGTTATTTCATGAAACCTGATTAATATGCTTTTTTTTTTAAATCTTACCACTTATCGCTAACATTGAAATGTGTGAATATTTTTCAATGGGATTGAATGCGAAATTATACACTTCAAAGAATCGCTATGAAGTTGTACACATATTTTTGTCAAGGAGCTGATCGCAGGAAACTGTTTTATACTATTACAAATTCCGAAAAAAGAACAATGAATGCATTGCGTTTGAGTAAGCGGTCATTTCGTCGACAGCTTTGACAAAGATGACATAAGGCGAGCTATTATAAAAATGCTTTAAAAAGTCGCTTGATATACGACAGGGTCGACTTCATTGCACCGGGTTCTATCCCATATGACTCGGTCTCTTTCCGTAGCGCGAAAAGCAAACGCACAAAGCACGAACTCCGCAGCTCTAGCGACGACCAACAGAAGTCTCCGAAAAATTTAACTCGTGAACCGAAGGATGCGGCCCGGAATCGAACTCACGAACTTTGGAGCCCGAGTCAAAAGGCTTGACCACTTCGCAACGGAGACTCCTAAAATTATAAAAATTTTGGATTTTATATCCAGGATTATCAAGCATTATAAAAATGCTGGATGCCAAAGAAACAGTGACTGTGAGAAAACATAGGGTTTGGTTCAGAAAGAACAATAACATAGAGCTATCCAAAACAACTTTGTGGAAAATTATAAGGACATTATCTTCACTATTTGAAAGTACAAGGGCGGTAGAAATAATCTTTGCGAGCAACCGCAATTAGGAGCCATGAGAAGCAGATACCTACGTGAAATAAGGGAAATGCGCAAAGAAAATTATGGCATAGTGTGTTTGGATGAAATGGGGATCAATGCGCACCACACAAGTGATAAGGAATGGCAATCAGTGGATGGACAGATAAAGCGATATGGCCCAGTAGTATAGGACAGCTTTTGGTCATGGCCCGTGATGGTAATATGCATAATGGCTTACAACAGAATGCTGGGCTCGTGTTCGTATTCAAAGCATACAGACAATAGGGATTATCATAATAAGATGAATGGTAATGTATTTAGAGATTGGCTCGAGAATACTGTGCTTCCATCCCTAGATAGACCGTCGTGTCCAATTATGGACAATGCATGATATCAATGTTGTTGCCCAAGAAGACAAAATACCTACAGCATCGAGCACAAAGGGAGCAATAAAGATATGACTCCGAATGGAAAACATACCATTTCCAGAAACGTATTTCTAGCTAGAATTGTTGTCCCTTGTAAAACAGACGCCAAAAAGCAAGAAATATCAAATCGACAAGTTGATAGAAGAGCATCGTCATGGGTGCTTGAGACTTCCGCCGTACCATTCTCATTTAACCCTATAGAACTGTGGGCTAAAATTAAAGGACAGGTGGACAGCTGACAATACTATATTCAAATTGTCTGACGTCAGGATACTAATCCAGTCCGCGCTATTAAATATTGATAAAAGTTACTGGAAAAATGTGAGGACCATGTGTTGAAAGAGGAAGAGGATTATTGGAGAAAGGATGGATTGAATTTTATGCAACCGAGAGCAGTCATCAACCTACTGGAATCGTCCGACACAGATTAAGGTCTGAGCAGATCGCAGACCTTAATCCACGTGCACACCAACTGGGATATTTTGCTACAAATATTCAGAAGAATTGCAGGCCCTAAACATTACAGCATCAGCATAATGTCAATGGCAACAGTTTGTATTCCACAGTGATGAATTTTCAATTCCGCAAGCCCTCAGCAGGTGACAAACAACTGTATTGAGAAAAAAACACACACACACTCACACACTAAACGCATTGAATACTAACAGAAGAGTAATATTGCAGTGGAAACTGACATATTGTGGCATAACAAGAAACGTGAGAGCAAACACGTCAAATTAGGGGACAACACACGTGCATACGAATCAATCTATAAACTTCAATGAAAAGAGGACCAACATCTTGGTCGTTAAGAAGAAAGCCCACTACAGAGACACTGACAACTATTTTCATAGTGCAAAACAGGCAATCCTGTTCCGTCTCTGAACGGTAAACAGCAGAGTAGACAATCTTTCACGAAGACTCAAAGCGGGTCTGTCACCCATGTGTACGTGTGAACAAACTACACAGACAGCTGAACAGATCCTTAAAAATGGAAACATGATGACTAAATTGCGGTATCATTTCTGGTCACTCCATACGCACATTAACGCACAGCTATTTGGAAGCTTTCACGAACTCTATATAAAAAGCTAACACCAATACTTGTGTACACACTATTAACCAGCAGCTGAAGAAACGAGAAGGAAATGAAAAATAAGGAAAGAAATATATTCCTTCTACTTTCCTGTCAATTTACAAATTATTTACCCCATGCCTCTGTAAATTCTCTGTCTTTACTAATATTACACATTGCACCCCTCTCGGGATTCTCCGTGGTGAAGTGGTCAAGCCGTCTGACTCGGGCTCCGAAGGTTGTATGTTCGATTCCGGGCCGCGTCCTTCATTTCACGAGTGCATTTTTTCGGAGACTCCCGAGGGTCGTCGCTGGAGGTACGGAGTTCGCGCTTTGTGCGACGCTTTCCGCGCTGCGGAAAGAAACTGAGCCATATGGGATAAAAACCCGGTGCAATGCAGCCGACCCTGTCGATTTTAAGCTACTTCTTTCATTGCACCCACTCCCATACGAATCCGGATACACCTTGTGTGTCATCTGAATTGGCGGGGCTTTCATTACTGTAAACATAAATTTGTTAGCGAGAAATCACTAGTTTTTCAGCAAAACATCAAAGAAATGTCGCCGCTTTCGATGATTTAAGTTGTTTTTGGACCTATCAAAGACATATTCCTTGGGTGGGGGTAAATATAAGACGGCTGGAAAAATTTCATAACGATGCAACAGACAGTTTTCAAAACAATTGATCGTGAATGAAGGCATTATTTTCGGGACATACTATAGGTCTTGTAACTCTTGCTAGCTTTCTGCTAGTACAGTGGTTCTCAACCTTTTTTTTTGTGTGGCCCGTGACCCCCTTCACCATATTTTCAGAACGTCATCCCTCCCCCCTCCTTTCGTATTTCCTACCTAAAAATTTGGCCCGTGCCCCCCTTCACCGTATTTTCACAACGTCATTCCCCCCCCCCCCCCCCCGTCGTATTTTCTACCTAAAATCCCCCCTCCCGCTCATGCCCCTACACAGTATACGTAATAATGGAAGCACATACCAAAACAAGCCTAGACGTCCACATAAAACGTGATTTGTGGGTCTACTTACTTTATAAAATGAATTTTAGAAGGGGTGAGACGTACAGAACCATACAGTGTGAAGGGAAAAACATTATCAAGTAATCGGTTCTTGTATTAACGCGATCTTGAAATAATCTTATTATAATCTTATATTAATCTTATAATAATATTTCCGCATCTAATAGACGCCACTTGCTCCTAGTACAAGTAACTAATAAGTCTGATATCTTTTCTGTCAACACATATGTCTTGAAGGCAATTAGTCGTCCATGTTGTACTCTATCAAAAGCTTTCTTGTAGAGTTCATGGTGACTTCATTTTCTGAAATGGCGCGTGTTAAGACATTCCGCCCTCGATGGATCAAAGACTTATTAGTGTACTTTGCTAATAAATGTCGCGCTGCAGTAATGTTATGTATCTTACTGTAGAGACATGTGTACATTATTTGTGTTTGTAAAGAACCGATGTAGAACGAAGGCAAGAAGTCAGGGGCACATACAGATACGCATACAGTCTTGATGGCCTGGTAGTCAGTGCATTGGCTTACTAGCACAAGGATTCTGGTTGGATCCATAGAAGTGGTGGGGTTGCATTTTCCGATATGCATTGCTCTAGGGTGCAACTAGCCTCATAATATGGTATACCATCATGTGCCATACCGATAGACATAGGCGGTCATGTTTGGCCATCTCGCACGATCACCAGAGTCGTGGATCAGCTCCGTGTTCTTGTCTCGACCATGGCATGTTGCCAAGCCATCTACTTCTCTGACTTCGCCTTGTCCTTTCCCCCTCAATCTTTCCAGTTGTCACCAAGTTCTCTAGTTTATTTCGTCTCATAACGAGTCCACAATTTGTGACTGTCTGTGTCTAATTTCTCTACGATCTTTAAGATTTTCATCTGCTTTTTATAGGACTTGCTTATTGGTTATTTTTTATTTTAAATGGTATATCATGGGTACTGAAATGTCAAGCGAAATATTAAAGACAGCAGGCGTAATACAGTGCCTGTGTGTGAGGCTCGGCCAATCAAAGTATGGTCGTCCTAGGACTACGTGTCTTAATGGCATGTGAATGGTATGACAAAGACCGATAGATGCATTCAGGGGTATAACTCTGTGGTGCAATCACAGATACGCCGATATTGTTTGTTAACATCGTAATAAAGCATTACCATAGTTACATTTTTCTGTTTGTCTATCACTCTAAATGTTTGTTTTTTTTAAATTTGGGGGGGGGGGGGGGGGGGGGGTGTATGTGTGTTGTGTGAATGGCAGCATAGCCATAGACGGACTCGAAATGTTACACATCATGAAAGAATGATCATTGCTCCACGAGAAGAATGACGTGAGTGTGTGCGTGCGCGTGTGGAGGAAAGTGTATACGAACAGGGGAGGTCATATACTGATAATGTTGTTCTGAAGTATTAACTCATTCATCATTTGAATGTTTCCCAGGTCTGGCTGGAACCAGTTCCCAGCACGATCTCTGTTTACTTGTCATCTTTCCCCCTAATCCTCCCCCCCCCCCTCCCCAAGTCACCAGGCTCCTGTAACATTCATCCCCTACCCCTCGCGGTCATGTTCTAGCGTTTGTCACCTGCTGGCTGGACTCGGCAGTCACAGAGACAGATCTTCCGTTGACACTTTAGAGGTCTCAAATGTGGAGAGGACAGGCTCTTCATCTTGTACAATATTGTACAGATGGTCCCTTGTTGATTTAGTTCAGGTTGTGTACAATATTGTACAGATGGTCCCTTGTTGATTTAGTTCAGGTTGTGTACAATATTGTACAGATGGTCACTTGTTGATTTAGTTTAGGTTGTGTACAATATTGTACAGATGGTCACTTGTTGATTTAGTTCAGGTTGTGTACAATATTGTACAGATGGTCACTTGTTGAATGAGTTCAGATTGTGTACAATATTGTACAGATGGTAACTTGTTGATTTAGTTCAGGTTGTGTCTAGGGCTATCAGCGGGTCGCTTGGTCATTGATAGTGATCTCATATTGTGTGTGTGAGTCAGTCAGTCAGTCAGTCAACCAGTCAGTCAATCAATCAGCCAGTCAGTCAATCAGTCAGTCAGTCAGTCAGTCAGTCAGTGAGTTAGTTAGGTAGTTAGTTAGTTAGTTAGTTAGTTAGTTAGTTAGTTAGTTAGGTAGTTAGTTGGTCAGTTAGTTAGTTAGTTAGTTATTACGTCTATTGAGTAAGGCTAGTGTGATGTCCTGTCTACTCCAATATTGAGCTGTTTCATGTGTACCCAGGGAGCTGCGGTGGCGCAGTGGCTAGCAAGCTTGCGTGCTGGCACGGTGGTCATGTGTTTGAATCTCCACTGGATGGAACTGTTTTGTATTTATCTGATCATCAATATTTACACGATAAATCCCGTTCTATGTGTGTGTGTATGTGTGTGTGTGTGTGCGTGCGTGTGTGTGTGTGTGTGTGTGTGTATGTGTGTGTGTGTGTGTGTGTGTGTGTGTTGCTGTAATATAGAGCTCATCGTGGCCCCACTATATGAAATGTCGGTGGATCAAAGGCCTGTTCATGTACGTTGCTATTGAATGTCATGTTGCAGTCTGAAATGTCCCTCCCCCAAACGGGTGCGATGTGTAAACAAATAAGTGACTAACACTTTATCTCAAATATACCCCATGGCGTGGCGTGGCAGTAGTTTACTTGTACTGACCGTTTGTGCTCAAGACCACAGGATTTTCTCACTGTGATTGCCTACACACACACCCGCGCGCACGTGTGAGTGTTCCCCTGTGTGAGGGAAAAGAGTGTAGGAAGTATCTAGCGTTGATGAGTGAAGTGTTTATGCAGTGCTAATAAACCAGGCGACCAGATAGAGAGGTTCCTGTCTACGCCTACGTCAGGTGTGCGTGCCTGTATGTACGTGGAAGATAGCAACGCTGAGCGCGTGCACCTACTATCCAATCGCAAAGTCTTATCAGGTATGGGGGGAAAACCGAGAGAGTAAACATTGAAATCACAGAACTCATTCACATTTGCCAACCGGTGCTACGGGGTTTACCAGCTGGCCTAGAGACTGTACACGGTGTTGTACGTCATCGGTACAGACTTTTATAGACGAGTGTGGTACAGATTTGTGTACATGCGTGAAGTACAGAATTGTGTATAAGTGTATGGTAAAGACATATGTACATGTGTATGGTGCAGTGTTATATAGACGTGTGTGGTACAGATTTGTGTACATGTGTGAAGTACAGAATTGTGTATAAGTGTGTGGTATAGACATGTGTACATGTGTATGGTGCAGTGTTATGTAGACGTGTGTGGTACAGATTTGTGTACATGTGTGAGGTGCAGTCTTATGCAAAGTGTGAGGTACAGTCTTCTATAGATGTGTGTGGTACAGATTTTTATAGAAGTGTGAGGTACAGGTTTGTGTAGAAGTGTGTGGTACAGACTTGTGTAGAAGTGTGTGGTATAGACTTGTGTAGAAGTGTGTGGTACAGAGTTGTGTAGAAATGTGCGGTATAGACTTGTGTAGAAGTGTGTGGTACAGATTTGTGTAGAAATGTGTGGTATAGACTTGTGTAGAAGTGTGTGGTACAGACATGTGTAGAAGTGTGTGGTACAGACATTTTAGAAATGTTTGGTACAGACATTGTAGAAATGTTTGGTACAGACATTGTAGAAATGTTTGGTACAGACATTGTAGAAATGTTTGGTACAGACATTGTAGAAAATGTTTGGTATAGACATTGTAGAAATGTTTGGTACAGACATTGTAGAAATGTTTGGTACAGACATTGTAGAAATGTTTGGTACAGACATTGTAGAAATGTTTGGTACAGACATTGTAGAAATGTTTGGTACAGACATTGTAGAAATGTTTGGTACAGACATTGTAGAAATGTTTGGTACAGACATTGTAAAAATGTTTGGTACAGACATTGTAGAAATGTTTGGTACAGACATTGTAGAAATGTTTGGTACAGACATTGTAGAAATGTTTGGTACAGACATTGTAGAAATGTTTGGTACAGACATTGTAGAAATGTTTGGTACAGACATTGTAGAAATGTTTGGTACAGACATTGTAGAAATGTTTGTACAGACATTGTAGAAATGTTTGGTACAGACATTGTAGAAATGTGTGGCACGGACGTGTGTAGAAATGTGTGGCACATACGTATGTAGAAATGTGTGGTACAGGCTTGTGTAGTACAGACATGCATGGGTGTATGTGATGCAATCATTCATGCTTAGATATGCAACTAAATAGCCAGATGGGCGAACTGACGAACTGTAGGCAGACATACTGACGGACAAATGGAAAGATAAAGAGACAGACAGGCAGGCAATTCGGCAGATGGATAGATAGATAGATGAACAGACAGACAGACAGCTAGATAGACAGACACACAGGCAGATAGAAGGATGGATGGATTGAGGAAGGGAAGGGGGGAAGATAGATGTATAGACGGACGGACAGACAGACGAATGGACAGACTGTCGGATGGATGGATGGATGGATGGATGGATGGATGGATGGATGGATGGAAGAAAGAACGGACAGACAGACAGACAGACAGACAGACAGACAGACAGGCAAGCAGGCAGGCAGGCAGGCAGGCAGACAGACAGGCAGGCAGGCAGGCAGGCATGCATGCAGATGTAGTTTGTGATAGGTAGGTAAACAGATAGACCGTAAATGAGTGTACTGAGTAAGGGTACGTATGATTAACAGTAAAAAGTGCATTAAGTGTACACGTTCACCCTGCCTGCTCCCTCTCCTTGAGTGAAGAAGTTTGAGGTAACAAGCAGAGCTGGTTGGAACTGAGCGACGGTTTGCTTCAATTCGTGAAGGAGTTCTGGAACTTGACTGCAGAATTTAACAACCGCAAACAGAGAATGTTTCTCCTCATTCAGATCACTGATTACGTTCTCAGAATAAAATAACATCGCCTTGATTTCCGGCAGTTTTCAAGCGCCCAGCAAGATTTCAAGGTAGGCTTAATTTATGGTGTTAGTTTCGTTTGGTAGTCTTGTGTGTTTATAGACACATTCGAAATGATAGAAATAGTTAGGTTCAACTGTTCGAAAAAAAGGCATATCTGTTACAGCCAGGAAGTCTGTATAATCGTTACATATGTGTGTGGCACAGCACATACTGTTGGAAAACGTACAACATATGCATGGCGTTGTTACACTAAAAATAATTCAGTATATTTGTCGTTTGAAAAGTTGTGTTTATCGTTATCTGTAATAAAATATACATAGTATATACGATGTCTTCAATTTAACATAATAGATCTCTTACACCATTGTCGTACTTAACGTTCTCAGTTCTAAACAAATGTATATTCTATTTTTCATTTAACGTTCTTGATCTGTACTGACATGTGTATGACGTCTCCTACTTAACCTTAGCAATCCAGTTTTGTAATTAATGTTCTTGAGTTTCTACACATCTGTGCTTAGTTTTTTCTACCTAAAGTTATCGATCCTGCATACACATATTATTGTCGTCTACTTAACGTTTTCGATCTTGTACACACCCCTGCATGTCGTCGTTTACTTAGTGTTCTCGATCGCGTAGACATATTATTGTCTTCTACTTAATGTTTTCGATGTTGTACATACCCCTGCATGTCGTCATTTACTTAGTGTACTCGATCGTGTAGACACCTATGAAGGTGTCTTTTACTTAATATTCTCGGCCCTGTACACGCCTGCATGGTGTCTTTTATTTTAAATTATCGGACCTGTAGAGACACCTGCATATGGTATTTTCTCTTTAACGTT
Source organism: Cepaea nemoralis (assembly GCA_014155875.1). Taxonomy (NCBI): domain Eukaryota; kingdom Metazoa; phylum Mollusca; class Gastropoda; order Stylommatophora; family Helicidae; genus Cepaea; species Cepaea nemoralis. The sequence goes on along the minus strand of JACEFZ010024243.1, from coordinate 11,208 downwards.
ACCGATCCTGTACACACACGTGTTATTCATTGTACTTAATGCCATCGACCTGTAGATACGTGTGTATTGTGTCTTCTATTTCATTGTACTTAATGTCATCGAGCTGTAGATACGTGTATTGTGTCTTCTATTTCATTGTACTTAATGCCATCGACCTGTAGATACGTGTGTATTGTGTCTTCTATTTCATTGTACTTAATGTCATCGAGCTGTAGATACGTGTATTGTGTCTTCTATTTCATTGTACTTAATGCCATCGACCTGTAGATACGTGTATTGTGTCTTCTATTTCATTGTACTTAATGTCATCGAGCTGTAGATACGTGTATTGTGTCTTCTATTTCATTGTACTTAATGCCATCGACCTGTAGATACGTGTGTATGGTGTCTTCTATTTCATTGTACTTAATGCCATCGACCTGTAGATACGTGTGTATGGTGTCTTCTATTTCATTGTACTTAATGTCATCGACCTGTAGATACGTGTGTATGGTGTCTTCTATTTCATTGTACTTAATGTCATCGACCTGTAGATACGTGTGTATTGTGTCTTCTATTTCATTGTACTTAATGCCATCGACCTGTAGATACGTGTATGGTGTCTTCTATTTCATTGTACTTAATGTCATCGACCTGTAGATACGTGTGTATTGTGTCTTCTATTTCATTGTACTTAAGGCCATCGACCTGTAGATACGTGTATGGTGTCTTCTATTTCATTGTACTTAATACCATTGACCTATAGATACGTGTGTATTGTGTCTTCTATTTCATTGTACTTAATGCCATCGACCTATAGATACGTGTGTATGGTGTCTTCTATTTCATTGTACTTAATGTCATCGACCTGTAGATACGTGTGTATGGTGTCTTCTATTTCATTGTACTTAATGTCATCGACCTGTAGATACGTGTGTAAGGTGTCTTCTATTTCATTGTACTTAATGCCATCGACCTGTAGATACGTGTGTATGGTGTCTTCTATTTCATTGTACTTAATGTCATCGACCTGTAGATACGTGTGTATGGTGTCCTCTACGTAATTGTCTGGATCTTGTACACTCATGACTACTTGACGTTCTCCGTCCCGTCTCGGCCCACATAGAGGAAAACACCTCACACAGAGGAGGCGTGGCCCAGATGGTATCTAAATGGGCACATAAAGCATTAGTGAAGTGAGAACAGTCAGGTTTTAAAAACAAGTAACAGCAACATTTAAAACCACCAAACAAATATGTAAATATGAATTTGCTTCAGTGTTAGGCACGAAAGAACGACAAGAAAGAATCAGCTAAAGACGATTTTCATTTGAAGCTTTAACGTGCTAAAGACAGTCAGAGAAGTGACAATATCACAATTGTTAAGCGTGGTCTAAATGCCAAGATAGGATCGGATAACGTGGTTATGAGGAGATCATAGAGAAACATGGTGTCGTTATAGTCAATATAATCATCATGTGCCCTGCCAACTGGCGTAGGCGTTCATGTCTCTCCACAGATCTCGGCCCTTGGTGTTCCGTATCAACTCTGCTACTAATATATCCCCCTCCCATTGTCCCAGTCCATCCATCATCATTTCTCTCGATCTGCCTCTGCCGCTTTCCCCGCTGATTTTCCAGTTGTCACGATGTTCTCCAATGATTTGGGTTAATGAACGAAAATGAACTACTCACCAAGGTTTGCATAGTGAATCAATATTTCATAGGCGAAAGTGATTTTCCACTTAAAAGAGTATATGAAACAACATGGGTATCACCAGACCACGAGAGAGAAAATTAAATTGATCTCATCGGTATTTACAAGAAATGTAGATCATCTCTCTAAACTAGGCAGGCCGAGAGAGGGACCATGCTGCATGGGCAACAGATTATCTCTACAATTCAGGCCGGGCTTTGTGCAATGGTCACATTCGCCACCGCCATGGGTTGTGGTTATTATGCCTTTTTTCGTAGCACAGTGTAACAAACTATCGTCTGGCAAGGTGCCAGAATAGGTCAACCCTGCCTTGACGTAAAGGGTCTCAGAAGTTTACAGACGTAGATTCAGATAGTCATCTATTGACAAGTAAACTTAAGTTGGTATGCAAGAGGTACACAACATCTTATAGACAGGGGCCGATTCTGCAACAGATATCGGACGAGGTGAATACAGAAGGCTTCAGGCACCAGGTTAACAGCATTTGGAACGAATCATGTTTAAAAGTCCTCGACAAAATAGGAACGAAAACATGCAGCACGGATTACGCCGAAAACCCTTAAACAGTGGAAGAAATGAAAAATAAAAACGTAGATTTATACAGCAAATATAAACATCTATATATCATCATTTATATAAAAAAAAACTTACCCGACAGCCGCGGCGGCATAGTAATTAGTGCGCTTGCCTGTCATGGCAGTGCTCCGAGTTCAATCCCCAGAGGAGGCAGGAGGATGTTTCCTTACCAGTGTGTACTGTGGGCGATCTAGAGGAGACAGGAGGATGTTTCCCTACCAGTGTGTACTGTGGGCGATCTAGAGGAGGATGTTTCCCTAACAGTGTGTACAGTGGGCGATCTAGAGGAGGATGTTTCCCTAACAGTGTGTACAGTGGGCGATCTAGAGGAGACAGGAGGATGTTTCCCTACCAGTGTGTACTGTGGGCGATCTAGAGGAGACAGGAGGATGTTTCCCTACCAGTGTGTACTGTGGTCGATCTAGAGGATGATGTTTCCCTACTAGTGTGTACTGTGGGCGATCTAGAGGAGACAGGAGGATGTTTCCCTACCAGTGTGTACTGTGGGCGATCTAGAGGAGACAGGAGGATGTTTCCCTACCAGTGTGTACTGTGGGCGATCTAGAGGAGACAGGAGGATGTTTCCCTACCAGTGTGTACTGTGGGCGATCTAGAGGAGACAGGAGGATGTTTCCCTACCAGTGTGTACTGTGGGCGATCTAGAGGAGACAGGAGGATGTTTCCCTACCAGTGTGTACTGTGGGCGATCTAGAGGAGACAGGAGGATGTTTCCCTACTAGTGTGTACTGTGGGCGATCTAGAGGATGATGTTTCTCTACCAGTGTGTACTGTGGGCGATCTAGAGGATGTTTCTCTACCAGTGTGTACTGTGGGCGATCTAGAGGATGATGTTTCCCTACCAGTGTGTACTGTGGGCGATCTAGAGGATGCAGGAGGATGTTTCCCTACCAGTATGTACTGTGGTCGATCTAGAGGAGACAGGAGGATGTTTCCCTAACAGTGTGTACTGTGGGCGATCTAGAGGATGCAGGAGGATGTTTCCCTACCAGTATGTACTGTGGTCGATCTAGAGGAGGCAGGAGGATGTTTCCCTAACAGTGTGTACTGTGGGAGATCTAGAGGAGGATGTTTCCCTAACAGTGTGTACTGTGGGCGATCTAGAGGAGGCAGGAGGATGTTTCCCTAACAGTGTGTACTGTGGGCGATCTAGAGGATGATGTCTCTCTACCAGTGTGTACTGTGGGCGATCTAGAGGAGACAGGAGGATGTTTCCCTACCAGTATGTACTGTGGGCGATCTAGAGGAGGCAGGAGGATGTTTCCCTACCAGTGTGTACTATGGACGATCTAGAGGAGACACGAAGATGTTTCCCTACCAGTATGTACTGTGGGCGATCTAGAGGAGACAGGAGGATGTTTCCCTACCAGTGTGTACTGTGGGCGATCTAGAGGAGACAGGAGGATGTTTCCCTACCAGTATGTACTGTGGGCGATCTAGAGGAGACAGGAGGATGTTTCCCTACCAGTGTGTACTGTGGGCGATCTAGAGGAGACAGGAGGATGTTTCCCTACCAGTGTGTACTGTGGGCGATCGAGAATAGACAGGAGGATGTTTCCCTACCAGTGTGTACTGTGGGCGATCTAGAGGAGACAGGAGGATGTTTCCCTACCAGTGTGTACTGTGGGCGATCTAGAGGAGACAGGAGGATGTTTCCTTACTAGTGTGTACTGTGGGCGATCTAGAGGATGATGTTTCTCTACCAGTGTGTACTGTGGGCGATCTAGAGGATGATGTTTCCCTACCAGTGTGTACTGTGGGCGATCTAGAGGAGACAGGAGGATGTTTCCCTAACAGTGTGTACTGTGGGCGATTTAGAGGAGACAGGAGGATGTTTCCCTAACAGTGTGTACTGTGGGAGATCTAGAGGAGGATGTTTCCCTAACAGTGTGTACTGTGGGCGATCTAGAGGAGGCAGGATGATGTTTCCTTAACAGTGTGTACTGTGGGCGATCTAGAGGATGATGTTTCTCTACCAGTGTGTACTGTGGGCGATCTAGAGGAGACAGGAGGATGTTTCCCTACCAGTATGTACTGTGGGCGATCTAGAGGAGGCAGGAGGATGTTTCCCTTCCAGTGTGTACTGTGGACGATCTAGAGGAGACACGAAGATGTTTCCCTACCAGTGTGTACTGTGGACGATCTAGAGGAGGCAGGAGGATGTTTCCCTACCAGTGTGTACTGTGGACGATCTAGAGGAGACATCAAGATGTTTCCCTACCAGTATGTACTGTGGGCGATCTAGAGGAGACAGGAGGATGTTTCCCTACCAGTGTGTACTGTGGGCGATCTAGAGGAGACAGGAGGATGTTTCCCTACCAGTATGTACTGTGGGCGATCTAGAGGAGACAGGAGGATGTTTCCCTACCAGTGTGTACTGTGGGCGATCTAGAGGAGACAGGAGGATGTTTCCCTACCAGTGTGTACTGTGGGCGATCTAGAGGAGACAGGAGGATGTTTCCCTACCAGTGTGTACTGTGGGCGATCTAGAGGAGACAGAAGGATGTTTCCCTACCAGTGTGTACTGTGGGCGATCTAGAGGAGACAGGAGGATGTTTCCCTACTAGTGTGTACTGTGGGCGATCTAGAGGATGATGTTTCTCTACCAGTGTGTACTGTGGGCGATCTAGAGGATGATGTTTCCCTACCAGTGTGTACTGTGGGCGATCTAGAGGATGCAGGAGGATGTTTCCCTACCAGTATGTACTGTGGTCGAACTAGAGGAGACAGGAGGATGTTTCCCTAACAGTGTGTACTGTGGGCGATCTAGAGGAGGCAGGAGGATGTTTCCCTACCAGTGTGTACTGTGGGCGATCTAGGGTAGACAGGAGGATGTTTCCATAACAGTGTGTACTGTGGGCGATCTAGAGGAGACAGGAGGATGTTTCCCTAACAGTGTGTACTGTGGGAGATCTAGAGGAGGATGTTTCCCTAACAGTGTGTACTGTGGGCGATCTAGAGGAGGCAGGAGGATGTTTCCCTAACAGTGTGTACTGTGGGCGATCTAGAGGATGATGTTTCTCTACCAGTGTGTACTGTGGGCGATCTAGAGGAGACAGGAGGATGTTTCCCTACCAGTATGTACTGTGGGCGATCTAGAGGAGGAGGAGGCAGGAGGATGTTTCCCTACCAGTGTGTACTGTGGACGATCTAGAGGTGACAGGAGGATGTTTCCCTACCAGTGTGTACTGTGGGCGATCTAGAGGAGACAGGAGGATGTTTCCCTACCAGTATGTACTGTGGGCGATCTAGAGGAGACAGGAGGATGTTTCCCTACCAGTGTGTGCTGTGGGCGATCTAGAGGAGACAGGAGGATGTTTTCCTACCAGTGTGTACTGTGGGCGATCTAGAGGAGACACGAGGATGTTTCCCTACCAGTATGTACTGTGGGCGATCTAGAGGAGACAGGAGGATGTTTCCCTAACAGTGTATACTGTGGGCGATCTAGAGGAGGATGTTTCCCTACCAGTGTTTACTGTGGGCGATCTAGAGGAGACACGAGGATGTTTCCCTACCAGTGTGTACTGTGGGTGATCTAGAGGAGACAGGAGGATGTTTCCCTACCAGTATGTACTGTGGGCCATCCACCCACACAAACATGGGTACCAGACTATTTTCGGGGAAGGAAAGGTGCTGAGGATGAGAACTAGCTGCTCCACTTCGTATGTAGTGGCCTAGAATATGTGAAGGATGAACAATTCACACGACTACCACAGTGTCTGCCATGGTTATTCCTTTCAGCCTTTAGTTTATAGACATAATAATAAAACAGCAAACACAATATTTCAGGAATTAAAATATTTAATAACAATAATCAATCTCTGCAAACATTATGAACTGTGTGGTAATCAGGTGTTAGTTTTAAGCAACGAAACAATGTGGGATTAAAAGAGCTTATTTGGCAGTCACAGTGGCAAAGAAAGGTAGAGGAACACAAGCTATGTAATACCAAGCACAGAGAGTGTAAAAAAAATCCACCCGTCACGTGCCATGCCGATAAGCGTGGGCGGTCATGTTCTGCCATCTCACTCGATCGCCAGAGTCGTGTATCAGCTCCGTGTTCCTGTCTCAACAATGCCACGAGCCACGCCATCCAGGTATTTACTTCTCGGTCTTCCCCTTGGTCTCTTCCCTTCGATCTTGCCAGTTGTCATTAAGTTCTCCAATTTATTTCGTCTCATAACATGTCCAAACAATTTTGACTGTCTACGTCTAATGACTCTAATCAGTTTACGATCTTCATTTGTTTCTTGAAGGACTTGTTCATTGGTTTTTCTGTTTGTCCATAGTATTCTTTGCATGCTCCTCAGAAACCACATTTCCACAGCCATCAGATGTTCTTCAGCTTGACTGCTCATTGTCCACGTTTCACATCCATACACACATTTAATGTAAAAATATACATTAAATAAAATATCAACAGAAGAATATAGTCTGGCATAGAATAAGATAAAGCAAAGTTTCTGTTGAGAGAAAGAGACAATGGTGTATAAGTAAGTCGCTTGCTGGAGACAAATTTATACTATGTACATCTTCTTTACTGCTAAAAACTTAATTGCATGTGTCTTTACAAGACGTTGCAATCAATACCGGTATTTATTGGCTATTTGTGATTTTTTTTTATTACGTACAGAACTTTTTCTACATGGTGTTAAGTCGTTGTAGGTTGAGACAAGACTGTCTCCTCTCTTGGCCGGGACCAATTGGTATTTGTCCAGGCTTGTGAATGATCTCCGTGGCGCAGCCAATCCATCTCTTCCTCCGTCATCTTCTTGCTCTATTGTCCTCAAATCTGGCGTAATGTACAAGTGACGCAGGTACATTAGGGGACATTCTTGTTACATGTCCACTGAACTTGATTCTGTTTTGTCTATGTATTCTCTTTTCATGTATTCTGTTTCTATGCATTCTGCTTCTACGTATTCTCTTTCTAGTTATTCTGTTTCCATATATTCACTTTCCATGTATTCTGTTTCCATATATTCACTTTCCATGTATTCTGTTTCTATATATTCACTTTCCATGTATTCTGTTTCCATATATTCACTTTCCATGTATTCTGTTTCCATATATTCACTTTCCATGTATTCTGTTTCCATATATTCACTTTCCATGTATTCTGTTTCCATATATTCACTTTCCATGTATTCTGTTTCTATATATTCACTTTCCATGTATTCTGTTTCCATATATTCACTTTCCATGTATTCTGTTTCCATATATTCACTTTCCATGTATTCTGTTTCCATATATTCACTTTCCAGTATTCTGTTTCCATATATTCACTTTCCATGTATTCTGTTTCCATATATTCACTTTCCATGTATTCTGTTTCCATATATTCACTTTCCATGTATTCTGTTTCCATATATTCACTTTCCATGTATTCTGTTTCTATATATTCACTTTCCATGTATTCTGTTTCCATATATTCACTTTCCATGTATTCTGTTTCCATATATTCACTTTCCATGTATTCTGTTTCTATATATTCACTTTCCATGTATTCTGTTTCCATATATTCACTTTCCATGTATTCTGTTTCCATATATTCACTTTCCATGTATTCTGTTTCCATATATTCACTTTCCAGTATTCTGTTTCCATATATTCACTTTCCATGTATTCTGTTTCTATATATTCACTTTCCATGTATTCTGTTTCTATATATTCACTTTCCATTTATTCTGTTTCTATATATTCACTTTCCATGTATTCTGTTTCTATATATTCACTGTCCATCTATTCTGTTTCCATATATTCACTTTCCATGTATTCTGTTTCTATATATTCACTTTCCATGTATTCTGTTTCTATATATTCACTTTCCATGTATTCTGTTTCTATATATTCACTTTCCATGTATTCTGCTTCTATGTTTTCTGTTTTTATGTATTCTCTATCGACGTATGTATTCTCTTTCCATGTATTAAGGTGACACGGTTACTGTCGCATGGTGTCGGATTTTATCATGTTAACATTTATCTCTGTTTCTGAGCCCAACTATTTTCCTCAGATGTTCGCCACTGAAATATCGTTTATTGTGGAGCCGTTCAGCCCACTGAAGTATAGTTTGTTGTGGAGCCGTTCAGTCCACTAAACAATAGTGTGTTGTGAAGCCGTTCAGCCCACTGAAGTATAGTGTAACAGTAAAGGGAGCTTAGGAGTAAAGAGTTAATGGATGCTGCGCATTCATTAACTAGTGGGAAATCATTAGTTAGTGAACGTGTATGCACGAAGGGGCGTATCCAGGATTGCACACACGTCACTTGGGAGACTTGGGGACTTGGGATTCAACTGGGAAAGATGTGGGTTTGTTTACCATCATCAGTCAGAAGATGTATGTTTAAAAACGAAAAACGAATTTTTCTAAAGACGAGACTTGTCATACATCGACACGAGCCTTCCACAAAAGCCTCATGTCATCACCACACTGTTATACAGGCTGTTTTGGTGGCCGTCGACCTCAAGATTTATTTTGTCTGGTCGGGTTTTATACCGTCCTATTTAAAAATTACCCTAAAATTTTGTTTCTGTCTTTAAAAACTGGCACTTACTAAGTAAATTTTAACGTCATGTATTCTTAGTCTATCAAACACAAACCCTAATATGTTTTAAATGATCATCCAATCTCCTGCTGTAAATATGAAAAATCATCTTGTATGCTAGTGATGGTCTCCCGTATCTATTTCCATTGTAACTGTCTGAGTTTTTCCCAATTCTAAATCACAAACTGCAAAAACGTCTGATTTTCTTCCCCAATTTTTCTAATTTCTCTATTCCCCGGGTAGAGCTTTTAATTGTGACAAAAATTCTTGTTCTCTTGTCTTTTTATCAACTGTATCTATCTGAGATGGACTTTTCTTAAATGTATGGATCATTCTCATTTGGGCTTTTCCGGGTTCTTTTATACTTATTTTTGGCATTATTTCCAATCATGGAAGTTTTGAATACTTATTTCCCCTACGTTTTCTTTTCTATAGTTAACATGTTATTCTCACTATACTCTACTTTAGCAATTACACAACTCTATATAATGTAATATTTTTTCCGGGATTATTTAGGGCATTTCTGGAAAGCTGAGATGTTTTTCTAGTACTATTAACCATCGGTGACTTCTAAGCCGGTTCTGTATTATTTCCCCCCTCTAATTCCGTTATTTTAACTGTTGTCCAACCGAAAAATACGGATTTTTTTTCATTTTTGCCCGTTTAAATTAAATGTTTGTGGGTTTTAAATTCATGGTCGTTTTGACTCTAACTAGTGCGACACATGCATATCCTCTTCTAAATCTACGTAAACCCTTGGAATTTTAAATTTTTGCAATCAAAAAAAAGTTCACCCCATTTTTCAATAAAAATCTTACCCAATATCATATTTTTATTTAATCCTTGACCCCATGGAACATATGCCTAACATTTATCCCTCCTAATTTAAAAAATTTTCATCGTTTTTTTCCCGCCTTTAATTGTGTCCAGTTACGAATGAAGATTCTCCTGAATTCTAAAAATTTTACAATTTTTTAACATTCGATATAAAAAAGTTTTTTTAATCACGCTAACTTGCGCTCCCGAGTCAACTAATGTTCTAAATTTATATTTCCCTATTTCTATTATACATGAGCTAGGATCAACCATATTTAGGGCAAAAGTTTTTTCTCAACTTGGGGGGAACTTTTAGTTTATATTTCTAATGTCCTATTATACTCATCATTTGGGTTTTAATACATTGCTTATCTTTTTGGGTCTTATTATTTTCCCCCCTACTGCCGATCCTGTTCAGTAAAAGGGGATGCCATTCCCTGATTTCCTGACTTCTAAAATTCTCTGCACTTCTCATAAATTCCCCTTTGCTGATCTTTCTATTTGTAGTTATTTGTGTCTATTCTGAGCACCTCTATATTTTGTGTATTCGATGGGACAGTCTGTTACCACAAAGCGGGAAAAAAGTGCCCCGTTGGTGGCATCCCCAACATCCCCAATTGCGTTTTTTGTGTTACCCCCCCCCCCCCATGTTTTTACAGTATTCTCAAATTTCCTTCTCTACCTTGATTATATACGTTACTGTTTCCTTGTACCATCTGTATTTCTCCTCGTCTTCCTCTCCATCCTTGTCTTTTACTGTCCATTTCCAAGGTTCTTCAATTTTATCTTCCGAACTATACCTAACTCTCGTCATCCCCCAATCTAAACCTTTTCCTCAAGGGTTTCTTCTTGTATACGATATAAACCCCTTGTGGAACCCAAACCCTTTCAGGATTTTTCTCTCCAAAAATTTAAATTTCCGTCCAAACTGACCCAAACCCATCAACAAAAATCCCCACCAACATCCGTTTACTTCTTCAGCTCGTAAATTCTGTCCCAAAAATGACTCTTCAGCTAAAAATTTATAATCTATCACTGTTTTAGAGTACATTTCTGTTGTACTTTGTTTTCGTTTTCGCAACACGAGAATGCGTGTTGGGGGATCAGTAATTTTGCGTTTTTTATGTGCAGGGCGGGTTTTTTAAATTTTTCCCAGGTTTTATCTCCTCAGCTTCTAATTTTTTTCTTAAAATGTCGGGAAAAAGGATTTGTACTAGTTTCTATATGCTAAATTCTTTTTTTTCATCTGTAGGTTAAAAGGTAAGCAGGGTTTTTCAAAAAGAAATAACCAATTTTTTAAAAATGTTTTGCCGGCCCTTAAATCCTCTCGACATCACTTTATTGCCTTTTCTTTTTAATACTGGTCCAAATTTGATACGCTCCACCCACTCCATCCGTACATGAGAAAAAAAACTGGGGGTCCCTCCCCAAAAATTCTAAATAGAAATTACCAAAAACAATATAAATACAATTTTTCCCAAAAATATTATTAAAGTAAGTTGCAAAAAAATTCTTTTCCCAAATTTTGTATGTTCTTTAAATTAAACTAAAATTAA